>PVJI01024451.1:0-21912 GCA_004026765.1 Micronycteris hirsuta
TGATGAGGGAGACAGACAAGTACTTAGGCAATCACAATACAGTTCACTAAGTCCTTTGGTTGAAGAGAATTGTAACAACAGTTACTTAATGCAAGCTGGTAGACACCTAAGTTGTCTTGAAGTTCATGTGTAAGATATAAAAACATATACTATTGCTAGTATTATTATTTCTCTGGATCTGTATATGCGTACATAAATTCATAAAAAATTCTGGAAATTTTATTCAACAGTTTTTTACTGAATACTTATGTGTGCCAGGTGCTGCTCTAGGCGCTTAGGATAAATCACTGAACACAACAGACCAAGATCTCTGCTCCAGTTGCAGCTTATATTTTGTCAGGGGGAAACACAATAAAAATTCTGCTGATGGCAGATCATACTTTCAGAACTACTGCACAAGAGAGAATAGTGAAGGAATCTCTAACTTCATGAGTATTTTTTGTTCTCCTCTTCCAGATTATTTCTTTAAATACCAAAATTCATTTTATTTTATGATAGTAAGCATTTCAATGCTTAACTCTAAAATATGAACAATCCATTCTCCTCAACTTTTTTGTTTTGCAAGTGGACAATGTTGGTGGTTTAATTTCATTTTTTGCATGTACCAGTCCAATTCTCCCAATACCATTTATTGAAGAGATTTCTTTTACTCCATTATATTCTCTTGCCTCCATTGTCAAATAAAATTGACCACAAAGGAGCGGGTTGATTTCTGGGCTCACTGTTCTTTTCCATGGATGTATATACCTGTTCTTTTGCCAGTACCAGGCTGTTTTTTCTTATGGTGACTTTGAGTATAATTTAATATCCAGTATTGTGATCCCTCCAACTTTGTTTTTGTTTCTCAAGTTTGCTGAGGCTATTGTGGGTCTTTTTGGGTTCCATATAAGTTTTTGGAATAATTTTTCTAGATTCTAGATCTGTGAAGTATTCCACCGGTATTTTAATAGGAATTGCATTGAATCTATAGATTGCTTTCAGTAGTATGGACATTTTAATGATATTAATTCTTCCAAACCATGAACACTGTATATGCTTCCACTTGTGTGTGTCTTCTGCTATTTTTATCTTCAATATCTTATAGCTTTTGAGTACAGGTCTTTTACCTCCGTGTTTAAGTTTATTCCTAGCTACCTATATTTTTGTTGAAATGGTAAATGGGATTTTATTCTTAGTTTCACTTTCTGCGAGTTCATTATTGGTGTATAAAAGTGATATTAATTTTGTATCTATGAGGTGAGAGAATGAAATGACCAGTAAAAACATTTGTAGAAAGATGCTGAAAATTTTGAAAACTACTCAGTGAAAGTTATTAATCCTCACACACATATAAGCTGATTGAAATTTAAGTAAAATGTGCACAAAAAAATTCACCAGCAGACACATTACAGTCGTCCCTCGCTATATCGTGGTTCACTTATTGAGGCTTCACTGTATCGTGGGTTTTTTTTTAAATATATCTAATTCTGCATCTAATTCTTCACTGCATCACAGAGTTTACACTATATCGTGGGATTTTGCGGTATATAGGTATTTATATAATATTTATTATTTCAATTATTTTTGCCTAAAAAATTAAAACAGTATAAAAATGTTAATTCAAACATATTAAAAGAATATTAAATTGAAATAAAATACAGTATTTATTTTCAGTGGATGAATACCGTACTGTACACAATGGAAATGCAGCACGCCACTACCGCTTGCGCAAGTTTGCCAATGTGAGATTGTACGCTGCATACTATTGGCTGATGGAATGGAAGGCGACCAATCACAGCACTGTGTTCTGTGTCCTGGGCACTGATTGGCTCAGTGACCGTATATTGGTATATTTGCTCTCCCACACTGTGCCCATACGTTCAGCAGTTCTCCTTGTCCACTTCACATTGACGTCTGATAGCTGCGTGTAGTGTTGCTCTGTGGTGTTGTGTTTTTGTGAAATTTTCATAAAAGTTAATTTATTTCAAGCCCTACAATGCCACCCAAATGTTCTGCACCTTCTAAGGCTTTTGGCAGTGAACCCAAGCGCCAGAGGAACATGCTTACCATCAAAGAAAAGGTGGAACTTCTCGACATGTTAAAGGAAGGCAAAAGCTATGCGGCTGTAGGCCACCATTACGGGATCAATGAATCTACTGTTCACTACATAAAGAAAGATGAGAAGAATATTAGGTCTACGACAACAATGACTTTTAACAAGACTGCAAAGGGGTGGTCACTTCCCGCAATAAGGCCATTGTGAGGATGGAGTCTGCATTGGGCTTGTGGATAAATGACGGCAGGAAGAATATCTCACTGGATACCAACACCGTCTGGATGAAGGCCAAGAAACTTTATGATAGTTTTGTGGAAAGCACAATGTTTGAGATGGTGACGAGGATGACGATGCAGAAGCAGGACTGTCAAGTGCTTCTCCCACAAGACCAACCCCATTCAGTGCCAGCAAGGGCTGGTTTGACAAATTTCAGAGACACTTTGGACTCAAGAGCATTTCACTGCATGGAGAAGCTGCCTCTGCAGATGTCCACTCACAACCGTTGACGGACGAAGACCTGACAGAGATGACAAAGTCAGCAAGTGAAGAAGAGGTTGAGGAACAAGACGAACTATGGGTTGGAGAAGAGGAGGAGGTTGGCCTAACACTCGATCGTCTTATAACTATGGTCAGAATGGCCAAAGAACGTCAGCAAGTGGCTGAAGAATGGGACCCCCAGATGCTTTGTTCATTGCACTTCATAAATACAATAAAGAGTGGCATGTCAGTTTATAAAAACCTTCTCACTCAGAAGAAAAAGCAGTGCCACAACTCCCCATAACTATGTTCATCACTCAGATGAAGAGATCAGTTATGCCTACGCCTTTATTGGAAATAGAAGTTATGGCCCAGGGTGAAGATACTGCACCACCTGATGAAGCGCCTGATGAAGTGGTACCTTCAGAAGAGCTGTAATGCTCTTCTTGGCTGAGTAGTACATTCATCTCGTTGTCATCACCTTCATCGCCATCAGTACTGCACAGCTACATAATTCATGATCTTCATCATTCAAGTTGTAGTATACTTCACTAGTGAGCACCCATATAGAATTTTATATGTTGTTAAAATTACGTAGGTTTAAGAGTGTAGAAAGTGTTTAAGAGCATATGAAGTGTTTATAAGAGTGTGGGAAAGGTTAATAAGAGAGTGGGAAAGGTTTATAGGAGTGTGGGAAGGGTTTATAAAGCCTTAAAATATATATAAATAATAAAATAAATATAACGCCACTACTTCACAGATTTTCACCTGTTGTGGGGGTCTCTGGAACATAACTCCCATGATAGGTGAGGGATCACTGTATATTAAAAATGTTGAGGCAGTTTGAATTGCCTTGCGATGGAGTAGGCGGTGGGATCTCTCCGGGTGTTTGACTCATCCTTTCTCTGCCTTGCTCATTTGAGCTTCCCCAGAATTCGAAATGGCTGGTGGTAAGGCTGTGAAATACTCCAGAAAGGTCAAGACAAAGGCGATTTCCTGCTTGCAGAGAGCCAGCTTGTAGTTTCCGGTGGGCTGTATTCATAGGCCCCTGAAATCTAGGAAGAGCAGTCTTGGACGTGTGGGCGTAACTGCTGCTGTATACAGTGAAGCCATTCTGTAGTGCCTCACCCTAAAGGTACTTGAATTGGTATGAAATGCTTCAAAAGACTTAAAGGTAAAACATATTACCCCTCCTCGTTTGCAACTTGCTTATTTGTGGAGATGAACAATTGAACTCTCATCAAGGCTACGATTGCTGGTTGTGGTGTCATTCTACCCATCCACAGATCTCTGGGAAGAAAGAACAACGGAAAACTGTCCAAAGGCTGCAAGGATTTCTTGTTATCTCAGGACTAAATACTCTAACAGCTGTCCAGTGTTAGTAATTCTGGTGGACTGCATCTCTGTGAAAACCACAATTTTGCTGTTTTGTAATTCTGTTTGAGCAAGTTGGAAGTTTAGTTAGCATTCCAACAAACCAAATTTCTGCATTCCTAACCATATTTAAGTCTTAACCATATTTAAGTGTTACAATGGCTTCAAAGACGCTGTTGATTCTGAAGTACTGGGTTTTGACTGAGTTGTCTGTTTTTAAAAAACTGTTTGGATTTTAATTGTGATGCAGAAGTTATAGTAACAAACATTTAGTTTTGTACAGACATTATTTCCACTCCAGTGGATCAGCTCAATAAAGGTCATATTCCAAACTAAAAAAAAAATGTTGAAAGACAAAGAAAAACAGCTAATTATGAAAGAAAACAGAGTCACATGAGCCTGTAACTGATTATAAGAGACTATGGAGGCCACAAGGCATCAGATGGAATAGTCAAAGTGTGCAAGAAAATTCTGTCAACTACAAATCTTACCTCAGGCAACATATCTTCCAAAAATAAAGGCAAGATAAAGAGATTCCCAAATAAATAAAAGAGAGAGAATTCATTGCTTGCAGACCCACTTTACAAGAAATACTAAAGAAGGGCCATCATCTTGCACAGAAGTATGAATCTGCACAAAAGAAAAAATAAAACAACAAAACATCACTCAAAATAAGTCTAGAATATCAAAAGACCAGCCTTGGCTGCTGTAGCTCAGTGGATTAAGTGCAGGCTGCAAACCAAAGGGTCGTGGATTTGATTCCCAGTCAGGGCACATGCCTGGGTGTGGGACAGGTCCCTAGTGGATGCCACATTGATGTTTCTCTCCCTCTCTCCTTCTCTTCCCCTCTCTCTAAAAATAAATAAATAAAATCTTTAAAGAAAAATACCATATAAATGCATATCTGACTTTTTAATGGTTTTAAAATGCAATTTTATAAACCAACAGGTATAAAATGTATTGTTTTTTACTCTAATCTGTAGACATATAGTAAATTTCATGAAAGCAGCATAAAGGAGATGATGAGAACAAGAGGAATTTGAGTAAGAAAATGATACTAGATACACAGATAACAAGTAAAAGAACCAAAGATCATAAATAAGGTTATATAACAAAACTATAAATATATTCGACCTTTAATTCTGTCTCTTAGCATCTTCCTTAAAATTTAGCTTCATAAAACATAACAGAATTTTAGCAGTCTTTAATGTTCATACATTTTTTATTGTTCAATTACAGTTGTCCCCATGTTCCCCCATTACTCCCCCATGTCCTATGCATCCCCCACCTCGCACATTCAATCCTCTCCATCCCCACCATCCTCCCACCCCATTGTCTTTGTCCAGGGTCCCTTACAGAAGTTCCTTGACTTGACCCTTCCCCTTCTTTCTCCCTTTGTACCCCTCCCCAGTCCACCCTAATCACTGTCAGTTTGCTCTTTCTTTCCCTGTGTCTGGTTCTATTTTGCTCCCTTGTTTGATTTGTTTGGTATATTTCTGGGTTCTCTATTCTATTCCATTGATCTATATGTCTGTTCTTATGCCAGTACCATACTGTTTTGATTACAGTGGACTTGTAATATAGTTTGATATCAGGTATTATGATTCCTCCTGCTTTGTTTTTCTTTCTCAAAATTGCTCAGGCTATGCCAGGTCAATTACAGTTCCATATGAATTTTGAAATGTTTGCTCTAGATCTGTGAAATATGTCATTGGTATTTTAATAGGGATGCATTGAATCTATAGATTGCTTTGGGTAGTATGGACATTTTGATGATGTTCATTCTTTCAATCCATGACACAGTATATGCTTCCATTTACTTGTGTCTTCCTTAATTTCTTTCTTCAGTGTAGTGTGGTTTTCTGAGTACAGGTCTTTTACCTCCTTGGTTAGGCTTACTCGTACGTTCTTCATTCTTCTTGTTGCTATATCAAATGGGATTTTTACCCCTAATTTCTGTTTCTGATATTTCATTGTTGATGTACAAAAATGCCTTCGATTTCTGAATATTGACTTTGTATCCTGCTGTTTTGCCAAATCCGCTTATTAGGTTGAGTAGATTTTGGTGACGTCTATAGGGTTTTTAAAATATTTTCTTTTTTATTTTATTTTTTTAAGATTTTATTTATTTATTTTTAGAGAGGGTAAGGGAGGGAGAAAGAGATGGAGAGAAACAGCAATGTATGGTTGCCTCTCACATGGCCCTCACTGGGGACTTGACCTGCAACCTAGGCATGTGCCCTGACTGGGAATCGAACCGGGACCCTTTGGTTCCCAGCCCGCGCTCAATCCACTGAGCTACACCAGCCAGGGCTTTATTTTTTTTCTTTTTTAAAAGGTTTTATTTATTTATTTTTAGAGAGAAGGGAAGGGAAGGAGAAAAAGAGGGAGAGAAACATCAATGTGTGGTAGCCTCTTGCGTGCTTCCTACTGGGGAGCTGGCCCACAGCCCAGGAATGTGCCCTGACTTGAAATTGAACTAGTGACCCTTTGATTCACAGGACTTTGCTCAATCGGCTGAGCCACACCAGCCAGGGCATTTTTTTAATATATATTTTTTTCTCATTAAACTTTGTTTTAATGGGTCTCCAAATTCTATGACAGATTTTGGTCAAGTTGTTTCCATTAAAAAGTACTGATTTTAAAAAACTAATAACTTAAAAACTGCCACACACAAAAAACCCCAAATGGTCCACAAAACATTCTCCTTTCCTTCTGAAGATTTTATGATGCATTGTAACCATTAATCAATCCTTTACTATTAAGCTTAAGTGGCCAATTGAGACAAACAGTTCTGAGACTGTTCTTTCACCACTGATTAAGACTGGGGTGGCAGGTGTTGGGGATAATAATCATTTAGACTTCTGAGCTTTCTGGGAAGACTTGGTGACTTTGTCAGCTCCAGCTGCCTTCTTCTCCACTGCTTTGATGACACCAACAGCAACTGTCTGTCTCATGTCATGAACAGCAAAGTGGCCCAGAAGAGGATAGTCAGAGAAGCTCTCAACATACATGGGCTTGCCAGGAACCATATCAACAATGGCAACATCACCAGATTTCAAAAACTTTGGGCCATCTTCCAGCTTTTTCCCAGAGCAATGATGAATCTTCTCTTTCACCTCAGCAAATTTGCAAGCAATATGAGCTGTGACAATCCAGAACAGGTGCATATCTAGCACTGATTTGGCCTGGATGGTTAAGGATAATCACCTGAGCTGCAAAGCCGGCTGCTTCCATTGGTGGGTCATTCTTGTTGTCACCAGCCATGACGAACATCTTTGACAGACACGTTCTTTTTTTTTTAAATATATTTTATTGATTATGTTATTTCAGTTGTCCCATTCCCCCCTCTACTCCCCCCTGCACCCCACACACCTCATTCCCCGCCCTTTAGTTTTTGTCCATGGGTCACACACATAAGTTCCCTGGCTTCCACATTTCCCATACTATTTTCAACCTCCCCCTGTCCGTTTTCTACCTACCATTTACACTACCTATTCTCTGTATTTCCTCCTCCTCTCTCCCCCTCCCACTCCCCTGTTGATATCCCTCCACACCTTATATAAATCCCTTTAACATTTCATATAACAAAGGCTGGGTGATGATGAACTCCTTGAACTTGACCTTATCTGAGAAGCACTTTATCTGCCCTTCCATTCTAAATGAAAGCTTTGCTGGATAGAGTATTCTTGGATGTAGGTCCTTGCCTTTCATGACTTGGAATACTTCTGTCAAGCCCCTTCTTGTCTGCAAGGTCTCTTTTGAGAAATCAGCTGACAGTCTTATGGGAACTCCTTTGTAGGTAACTGTCCCCCTTTCTCTTGCTGCTTCTAAGATTCTCTCCTTATTGTTAATCTTGGGTAATGTCATTATGATGTGCCTTGGTGTATTCCCCCTTCTTTGGGACTCTCTGAGCTTCCTGGACTTCCTGGAAGTCTATTTCCTTTGCCAGATTGGGGAAGTTCTCTTTCATTACTTGTTCAAATAAGTTTCCAATTGGTTGCTCTTCCTCTTCTCCTTCTGGCACCGCTATGACTTGGATATTGGGATGTTTAAAGATGTCCTGGAGGTTCCTAAGCCTCTCCTCATTTTTATGAATTCTTGTTTCTTCATTCTTTTCTGGTTGAATGTTTCTTTCTTCCTTCTGGTCCACTCTGTTGATTTGAGTCCCAGTTTCCTTCCCATCGCTATTGGTTCCCTGCACATTTCTCCTTATTTCTCTTAGCATAGTCTTCATTTTTTCATCTAATTTGAGACCAAATTAAACCAATTCTGTGAGCATCCTGATTACCAGTGTTTTGAACTGTGCATCTGATAGGTTAGCTATCTCTTCGTGGCTTAGTTGTATTTTTTCTGGAGTTTTGATCTGCTCTTTCATTTGGGCCATTTTTTTCCCTCTTGGCGCGCATGTTATTTTAAGGGGCGGAGCCTCAGGTGTTCACCGGGGTGGGGTAACCCACGTCATTGTGTTGTAACGCTGACTGTGGGGGCAGGGTCTGAGAGGGAACAATGGCGCTTGCTCTGCTCTCTGCCAGCTCTCAGTTACTTCCCCTGCTACTCACAAACAAATTGGGCCCCTCCATACTGGTTCTCAGGTGGGTGGGCTTGTGCAGTTCTAAGTCCCTGTGGGTCTCTCCAATGAACTCTCCCACAAGGCTGGGAGTTCCTCCCGCTGCCGCCTCAACCCCCAAGGGTGCTTTCAATCGGTGGCTTGAGGCTTTATTTCCCTGCGTTGGTAGGTTGCGTGGTCTGCTCCGATCCTCAGCTTTTTCTCCCGGTTTATCTGTGCACATGTGAGGGACTGAAGGGTCCACCAGTCTCAGCCCTGCTGGGTTGGGGGTTGGCAAGCCATGGGTTTCACCGAGTGTGCCAGCCACAGGCCTCTCAGGGCAGCTGCAGCATTGCCCCCACCACACCGCAAACCACCGCTTGCCTCACGCTCTCCGCCCAGCTCTGCCCAGCTCCACCCCGCTTACCGGTCTGGATGAAAGTGTCTTCTTTAACTTGTTGGTTGTTGGACTTCCATACAGTTCGATTTTCTGTCGGATCTGGTTGGTTTTGTTTTGAAATTGTTGTTTTCCCTCTTTTGGTTGTGCAAGGAGGCACAGTGTGTCTACCTACGTCTCCATCTTGGCCAGAAGTGACAGACACGTTCTTGACACTGAAGCCCATTGTCCCCAGGAAGAGCTTCACTCAAAGCTTCATGGTGCATTTCAACAGAATTTACTTCAGTTGTAACATTGACTGCAGCAAAGCTGACCACCATGCCAGGTTTGAAAGCACCAGTCTCCACTCCACCAACAGGAACAATACCAATGCCACCAATTTTGTAGACATCCTGGAGAGGCAGACTCAGGGGCTTGTCAGTTGGATGAGTTTGGTGGCAGGATGCAATCCATAGCTTCAAGCAGCGTGGTTCCACTGGCACTGCCATCTTTACAGGTGACTTTACACCCCTTGAACCAAGGCATGTTAGCATTTGGCTCCAGCATGTTGTCGCCATTCCAACCAGAAATTGGCACAAATGTTACTGTGTCAGGGTTGTAGCCAATTTTCTTAACATAGGTGCTGACTTCTTTAACAATTTCCTCGTATCTCTTTTGGCTGTAAGGTGGCTCAGTGGAATCCACTTTGTTAACACCAACAATCAGCTGTTTCACCCCCAGTGTGTAAGCCAGGCATGCTCACAGGTCTGCCCATTCTTGAAGATATACCTGCTTCAAACTCACCAACACCAGCAGCAACAATCGGGACAGCATAGTCAGCCTGAGATGCCCCTGTAATCATGTTTTTCATAAAGTCTCTGTGTCCTGAGACATTAATGATGGTCACATAATACTTGCTGGTTTCAAATTTCCACACGGAGGTATCAATGGTGATACCACACTCATGTTCAACTTTCAGTTTATCCAAGACCCAGGCATACTTGAAGGAGCCCTTACCCATCTCTGCAGCCTCTTTTTCAAATTTTTCTACGATTCTTTCGTTGATCCCACCACATTTGTAGATCAGATGGTCAGTAGTGGTAGACTTGCTGGAATCTACCTGTTCAATAACCACAATGTTGATGTGAGTCTTTTCCTTTCCCATTTTGGCTTTGATTTAGTGATGGTTTTCTCGACACCCGTGTTCTGGTGGCAAACCCATTGCAAAAAAGGATATTTTTAATTGTTATTCAAGAGCAGTTGTCTCCATTTTCACCCACCATGACCACCTGCCCCACCCATCCTCACCTTCCACCCTTGAACCTACCCTTTTTGGCTTTGTTTATCTGTCCTTTATACATGTTTTTCATGGCCCTTCCCCTGTTTTCCCCCATTATCCCTTTCCTCTTTCCCCTCTGGTTACTGTCTGTTTGTTCTTCATTTCAATGCCTCTGGTCATATTTTGCTTTCTTGTTTGTTTTGTTAATTAGGTTCTAATTATAGGTGAGATCATACAGCATTTGTCCTTTACCTCCTGGCTTATTTCACTTAGCATAATGCTCTCCAGTTCCATCCATGCTGTCACGAAGGGTAGGAGCACCTTCTTTCTTTCTGCTGTGTAGTATTCCATTGTGTAAATGTACCATAGTTTTCTTATCCACTCATTTACTGATGTGCACTTAGGCTGCTTCCAGCACTTGACTATTGTAAATCGTGCTGCTATGAACAATGGGGTGCATAGGTTCTTTTGAATTGGGGTTTCAGGATTCTTAGGGTATAATACCAGCAGTGGAATTGCCAGGTCAAAAGGCAGTTCCATTTTTAGTTTTCTGAGGAAATTCCATGCTGGTTTCCACAGTGGCTGCACCAGTCAGCATTCCCACTAACGGTGCACTAGGGTTCCCTTTTCTCCACAGCCTGGCCAGCACTTGTTGTTTGTTGATTTGTTTATGATGGCCATTCTGACCAGTGTGAAGTAGTATCTCATTGTGGTTTTAATTTTCATCTCTCTGATGACTAGTGATGCTGAGCATCCATCATATGTCTCTGGGTCCTCTGTATGTCCTCCTTGGAATAGTGTCTATTGAAGTCCTTTGGCCATTTTTTAATTTGATTGATTGACTTCCTGGTGTGGAGTTGTGTGAGTTTTTTAATATATTTTGGAGATCAAACCTTTGTCTGAGGTATCATTGGCAAATATATTTTCCCTATGGTTGATTCCACTTTCCTTTTGCTGATGTTTTCTTTAGCTATGCAGAAGATTTTTATTTTGATGTAGTCCCATTTGTTTATTCTTTCCTTTATATCCCTTGCTCTAGGGGATATATTTGGTGAAAATATTGCTGCATGGAATATCTGAAATTTTCCTGCCTATGTTCTCCTCTAGGACACTTATGGTGTCATGACTTTCACTTAAGTCTTTTATCTATGATGAGTTTATTTTGGTGTATGGTGTAAATTGGTGGTCGAGTTTCATTTTTTTGCATGTAGTTATCCAGGTCTCCAAAGACCATTTGTTGAAGAGGCTATTTTTACTTCATTTTATACTTCTGCCCCCTATGTCAAATACTAATTGATGATCAAGACGTGGGTTTATCTGGGCTCTCTATTCTGTTCCATTGCTCTATGTGCCTGTTCTTATGCTGTTTTGATTACAGTGGATTTGTAATATAGTTTGATATCAGGCATTTTGATTCTTCTTACTTTGTTTTTCTTTCTCAAAATTACTGCAGCTATTTGGGGTCATTTATGGTTCCATATAAATTTTTGAAATGTGTGTTCTAGATCTGTGAAGTATGTCATTGGTATTTTAATAATGATTGCATCGAATCTATAGATTGCTTTGGGTAGTATGGACATTTTGATGATGTTCATTCTTTCAATCCATGACACAGTATATGCTTCCATTTACTTGTGTCTTCCTTAATTTCTTTCTTCAGTGTTGTGTAGGTTTTCTGAGTACAGGTCTTTTACCTCCTTGGTTAGGTTTATTCCTAGGTACTTTATTTTTCTCGTTGCTATAACAAATGAGGTTTATTTCCTGACTTCTGATTCTGATATTTCATTTTTGTTGCACAAAAATGCCTTCAATTTCTGAATATTGACTTTGAATCCTGCTGTGTTCCAAGCTCACTTATTAAGTCAAGTAATTTTTGGTGGAGTCTATAGGGTTTTCTTTGTACACTATCATATCATCTGCAAACAGTGACCGTTTTACTTCCTCCTTTCTGATTTGGATGCCTTTTATTTCTTTTTCTTATCATTATGGCTAGAATTTCCAATACTATGTTGAATAGAAGTAGTGAAAGTGGACCCCTTTGTCTTGTTCCTGATATTAGTGGGAAGCCTTTAATTTTTGCCTGTTGAGTATGATATTGGCTGTAGGATTCATGTATATGACCTTTATTATGTTGAGGTATGCTCCCTCTACTCACACTTTGCTGAGTCTTATTATCATAAATGGGTGCTGCTGTACCTTATCAAGTGCTTTTTCCACATCTATTAATATGATCATGTGATTTTTACCTTTCCTTTTGTTTATGTGATGCATTATGTCTATTGATTTGTGAATATTGTACAATCCTTGCATACCTAGGATCAATCCCACTTGGTCATGGTGTATGATCTTTTTAATGTATTGCTGGATGCAATTTGCCAATATTTTGTTGAGGATTTTAGCATCTATGTTCATCAGCGATATTGGCCTGTAGTTTTCTTTCTTCGTTATGTCTTTATCTGCTTTTCAGATTAGGATGATGCTGGCATCATAAAAAGAGTTTGGGAGTCTTCCCTTTTCTTGGATTTTTTAGAACACTCTGAGAAGGATAGGGGTTAGCTCTTCCTGAAATATTTTGTAAAATTCTCCAGCGAAACCATCTGGTCCAGGGCTTTTGTGTGCCGGGAGTTTTTTTATTGCTGCTTCAATTTCACTAGCTGTTATTGGTCTGTTCAGGCTTTCTGCTTCTATTTGATTCAGTTTTAGAATTTTTTTAAAGATTTTATTTATTTATTTTTAGAGAGAGGAGAAGGGAGGGAGAAAGAGCAATGTATGGTTGCCTCTCACATGGCCCTCACTGGGGACCTGGCCTGCAACCCAGGCATGCGCCCCAACTGGGAATCGAACTGGGACCGCCTGGTTCCCAGCCTGCGCTCAATCCACTGAGCTACACCAGCCAGGCTCAGTTTTAGAATATTATATGTTTCCAGAAATGTGTCCATTTCACCCAGATTTTCAAATTTCTTGGCATATAGTTGTTCATAGTAATTTCTTACAGTCCTTTGTATTTCTGTGGTATCAGTTGTAATTTCTCCTCTTTCATTTCTGATTTTATTTATTTGGGTCCTCTCTCTTTTTTTCTTTGTAAGTCTGCTTAAAGGCTTGTTGATTTTGTTTATCTTTTCACAGAACCAGCTTCTGGATTTATTGATCTTTGAATTGTTCATTTAGTCTCTATACTGTTTAATTTTGCTCTGATCTTGATTATTTCCTTCCCTCTAATCACTCTGGGTTTTGTTTGTTGTTTTTCCTCCAGTTCTCCTAGATGTAGGGTTAAGGTGTTTATTTTAAATGTTTCTATCTTTTTTAGGTAGACCTTTATTGGTATGAACTTCCCTCTCAGAACTGCCTTTGCTCTGTCCCATAGGTTTTGGACTGTTGTGTGCTCATTTTCATTTGTTCACAGAAACTTTTTTATTTCTTCCTTGATCTCATCATTATCCTATTCATCGTTTAATAGAATACTATTCAGTCTCCATTAATTTGAATGTTTTTGAGTTTTTTCCTAGAAGTTGGTTTCTAGTTTCAAGCCCTTTTGGTCTGAGAAAATTCTTGACATGATTTCAATTTTCTTGAATTTGTTAAGGCTTGTTTTGTGTTCTATCATGTGGTCTACCTTTTAAAATATTCCATGTGAATTTGAAAAGAATGTGTATTTTGCTTCTTTGGGATGAGAGATTCTGTATATATCAATTAATTTCATTTGACCTAGTGCGTCATTCAGTGCCATAATATCCTTGTTGATTCTTTGTTTGGAAGATCTATCCATTGTTGACAGTGGGGTGTTGAAATCCCCTAGTATAAGTGTGTTGCTGTCTATATATTTCTTGAGGTCCTCCAAAATTTTCCTTTTGTATTTGGGTGCCCCTATGTTGGGTGCATATTTGTTTATTATGTTTATATCTTCTTGATGGATTCTTCCCTTGATATTATGAAGTGTCCTTCTGTGTCTCTTTTGATGGCCTTTGTTTTGAAGTCCATTTTGTCTGATATAAGTATTGCTACCCTGGCTTTTTTTTTCCTGTCCGTTTGCCTGGAATATTTTTTCAACCCTTCACTTTCAGTCTGTGTAGGTCTTTTGTTCTGAGGCAAGTCTCTTGTAGGCAGTATATGCATGGGTCATAGTTTCTTATCTATTCAGCTACCCTATGTCTTTTTATTGGAGCAGTTAATCCACTTACATTGAAGGTCATTATTGATAGGTACTTATTCATTGCCATTTTTTCCTTTGTACCTGTGTTCCTCTCTCTCTCTCTCTCTCTCTCCCCCACCCCTTCATCTTCTTAAAGCAGTCCTTTAGCATATCTTACAATGCTGGTTTCATAAGGGTGTATTCTTTTAGCTTTCTTTTGTCTGGGAAACTCCTTTCTTGCCTTCCATTTTAAATGAGAACCATGCTGGGTAGAGTAGTCTTGGTTGCAGGCCTTTGCTTTTCATTACTTGGAATATTTCTTGCCATTCCCTTCTGTCTTTTAGTGTTTCTGTTGAGAAGTCAGCTGCTAACCTTATCAAGCTCCCTTACATGTTACTTCCTGTTTCTCCCTTGCTTTCTTTCAGATTCTGTCTTTGCCTTTGAATTTTGCCATTTTAATTATGATATGTCCTGGAGTGGGCCTCTTTGAGTTCATCTTGATTCAGACCCTCTGTGCTTCGTGGACTTGTGTGACTTTTTTTTCTCATCAAATTAGGGAAGATTTCCATTGTTACTTTTTCAAACACGTTTTCTATCCCTGCTCCTATTCGTCTCCTTCTGGCATCCCTATTATATGGATATTATTATGTTTCATGTTGTCCTGCAACTCCCTTAACCCCTTTTCATTCTTTTTAAGTCTTTTTTCCTTTTGCTCTTTCTGGGAATTTTTTTCCACCTTGTCCTCTAGCTCACTCATTCAATCCTCTGCCTCACTGAGCCTGCTTTTAATTCCTTCTCCTGTGTTCTTCAGTTCTGAAATTGTATTCTTCATTTCCTCCTGGCTCTTGCTGAGAGTTTCCTTGTCCTTTTTCATGTTGATGTAGCTTGAGGTAAGTTCCTTGTAACTTCCCTGTAGTTCTTTGTAATTCTCACTGAGCTCATTGAGCTTCCTTGTAACCATTGTTTTGAATTCAATATTTGATAGTATACTTATCTCTATTTCATTTAGCACTTTTGCTGGGGATTCATCATTTCCTTTTGGTTGTGGGTTGTTTCTTTGTCTTCCTATTTTGGGGAGACTCTTCTTATTTGCTTCTGATTCTTAAATTGATCCTCTTTGACTCTCTGTCTTTGAGGTGTGAACTTCTATGGTATCCGACCTGTGTTATTCAGTGGTGCATTCTCCTTGATCTCCTGAACTTGATGCTCTTAGGATGCCTCTTATGCTGTTTATGTTGACTCTCTGGATGTAATTGGGTTTTGATTGTTGTTCTGTAGTTCTTTGGTGGATTCTCTCCTCCAGCTGGTTGACTGGCTGTCTGCCCACCATGTCTTGTATGCTGTTGTGCAGTTGCTGCCAGAATGAAACCATAAAGCCCAGGAAAAAAAACCCATACCTGCAAAAATAACTCCAACTTGCAATCCTACTATCAACAGCAAATGAATATTAATAAATATTAATAAAGTTGTAAAGAGATTAAGACTGTTGTAAGAAAAGAGAGTGAATATGAGATGACCTAATATAAGAAAAATTATTTTGAGAGTGTAGAAGAGCACTAATAAGAGTAGGGAATCAGAACAATGTGAAGAGAGAAAGGAAAATTTATATCATAAATTTAAAAATGAAGAAGGCTCAATTGAGTAAGTGAAGTGTATTGTATTAGGTTTAAACAGAAATTAAATAAAATGAAGTAAAATAAAGAGAGAGATAAAGAAAAAGGAAACAAAAGTTAAGTATACAAAAATAGGAAACAAATTGGAGAGAAAGATCCACCACAGCACTATCAATAACAAATGAGCTAAAATTAATATAGGTGGGCTGGGAATAAGAGGGAAGGAAGGAAGGAAGAAAAGCTTAAGAGGTGTCTAGAGGAAAGGGAAGTGATTTTGAGATGATGGAGGGAGTAGTAGAAGTGAGGAAGGAAAATCAGGCTAGGACAGAAAAAAATTTAAATTTGAGGTGAAAAGAAAAAGAAAAAAAGGGGAACAAAAAGGCAGGATGAAAGAAAAAAGAAGAAGAAAGGTGAGACTGGGAAAAATTAAAATTCAAGATGTAAAAAGAGTAGGAGAGGGGAACGGTAAAATTTGAGATTTGAAATACAAAAATAGTGAAGATCTAGAGATAAAATTGGAAAAATGCAACAACAACTACCCTATCCACAACCAATGAGCAAAGATTGCTAAAGGTGGAGAGAGAATGCAGGTATTCTAAGAGTGGGACAAAGAATGTGAGATGATCATTGACAAGAAAATTGGTTTTGAGAGGCTGGATAGGGGAGAAATAGTAAGAGTGCAGAATCAAAACAACTTGTAGCAAGAGGGAAAACAAAATTTAAAGTGAAAATAATAGGAAGAAAGAAGGTAAAATGGGGTAAGAGAAGGGATGGGCAAAATATGCGAATTGAAATAAACTATAGTATAAAATCCAGTGACTTAATATGCACAAACTTGAAGGACAAGAAATGAATGTTAAAAAGCTATGCAAGAAGGAAAATATCACAAATCGTGAAGACCATGATGGATTTCATCTCAGTAGCATCTAGTATTTACCACTGTTTTTTTCTTTCTGGATCCACCTCTGGTGATGTCAGATGGTGACCCCGTCTGACCTTAGGCAGCCTGTTGGAGACTACCAGAAATATACTGTCTGTAGCTGACTCCTTCGGTTGTTACTCTACTCACTCTACACTCAGCAGTCAGGTTTAAGCACCACAGGGCAAGGCAGAATCTTTCCTGGGGTCAAGGCTATTGCTTCCCCTCAGGCTGCTGCCACTCAGAGGCAAGGCAAGTGGTCTCCCTGTGCCAAATGGCTTCTGCAGTAGGAGGATGACTCAGCACTGGGATCCGGGCAGCTATTCTCTCAGGTCTGTCCCCAAGCCTCTGTCTCCTGTCTCTCCTCAAGCGTCTCTAGCCCACTCTGTCCCTCCCTTTGCAGGAGCCAACGGTAACTGGCTGCAAATGAAAATTTATGCATTGGCCCTTTACTTGGTTCTTTGTGTCTCCAGCTGTCCATTTCTGGCAAAAAGAAACCCTGCCGCTTTTTGCAGCTGGATGTTATATGTGTACTTTTTGGGCTCTGGTTCTCTAGGCTGGGGATTCCAGCTTAGGGTTTAGACCCCCACACTTCTCAGGAGGATCCAACCAGCTGCTTAATTATCCCTCCGGCTCTTCAGCTGCCACCTGTGAGTGCCGGGCCAGCCCTCTTATGTCTCCACTGCACTCCCTACCAGTCACATTGTGCTGAAGCTGATTCTTCTGTCTGTCTGTGGTTATAAGTTTTCTCTCTTGCTATTGTTCAGTTGCTTGTTCCAGGTGATTTCTCTAAAATTTGGTTGTAATTCCAGATTGGTTATAGAAAGAGGTTAGTGTAACTTCCACTGACTATTCCCCCATCTTGGATCCCACATTTTTATTAATGTTTCCACATTTAACATGTAATACAATAGCAGAAAAATGAGGAAGAGGGAATAAAACTACATAGGAGTCACAAAAACTAAAAATAAATAAATTTAAAAATAAACATAAAAATATAACCAAGGTTTATTTATTACTGAATAAAGATTTTGAAAATTGTGAAGATGTAAAATATGATGTGATATTTAATATACAAGGTCTGTCCAGAAAAAGTCCAGCCATTATTAATATAATGAGAACTATTTGTAGGGACATCTGTGTAACCAGGCAGCCAAGGAGAGTGGACTGGAATGCACATGAGTGAAGAGTGACAACTTTACCATTCTAGTCAGTGGGGGCAGTAGGTGCTGTTAAGTGATCATGTGTACTGTGTGGCCACAGCATTCAAAATGACTGAGCAAGTAGAACAATGAATCTGCATCAAATTTTTCGTTCAGCTTGAACGTTCTTGCTGAAACTATTCAGATGACTCAGAAGGCCACAGCTATGGGCAACTAGTGATTGGCAGCTTCATCATGACAATGCGTCTGCTCATGCATCACGTCTCATGCAGAGTTTTTTTGACAAAACATCAAATCACCCAGGTGAGTCAGCTCTGCCCCCCACAGCCCAGATTTGATGCCCTGCAACTTCTTGCTTTTCCCAAAACTAAATTCATCCTTTGAAAGGAAAAAGATTTTGCCCTGGCTGGAGTGGCTCAGTGGATTGAGCACTGGCCTGAAAATCAAAATGTTGCAGGTTCAACTCCCAGTCAGGGCATGTCCCTGAGTTGTGGGCCCCGTCCCCAGTTGGGGGCATATGAGAGGCAGCTGATCAATGTATCTCTCACAGATTGATGTTTCTCTCCTTCTCTTTCTCCCTCCCTTCCCCTCTCTCTAAAAGTAAATAAATAAAATCTTTTTTTAGAAAAGGAAAGAGATTTCAGACTGTTGATGAGATTCAGGAAAATACAAAGAGGCAGCTAACGATGATTGGGAGAACAGTGTGAGGTCCCAAGGCCTACTGTGAATGGGACTAAGGCATCGTTGTCCTACGTAAAGTGTTTCTTGTATCTTGTATCTTCTTCAATAAATGTCTCTATTTTTCACAGTACATGACTGGATACCTTCTGGACAGACCTCATACCAAATATATATAAATCATATGTAATAATGTTTGCATTATACAATTATTATATATGTATATGTATACATAAAAACTTAAATATGTTTCTTATTATCAATGTTATTATTATTTTCTTTATTTTGCCTATAAATGCTGTGTAATTTTATTTATTTTTTTAGAGAAAGGAAGGGAGGGAGAAAGAGAGAGAGAAATATCAATGTGTGTTTGCCTCTTGCACACCCCCTACTGAGGACCTGGCCCACAACCCAGGTATGTGCCCTGGACTGAGAATGGAACAAGCGACCCTTTGGTTCACAGGCCGGCATTCAATCCACTGAGCCGCACCAGGGGCTAATTTTTAAAGATGAATTTATATTCCTTAAATAACAAACAAAATAAACATTTTTATAAATTGAAAAAGAGAAACAAAAAGTCAGGTATGTTTTTTATATTTTTATAATAGAGAAAATAAAGTTATAATAATAGCAAGGGAAGAATATGTGCAGGATTATGGGCATTCTTCCAAAGTATCAGTGGAAGTTTAAATTGGTGTATCATGCCACTTGATGGTACAGTTAAAGTTTTTTTAAATGCCTCTGCTTTTCAATTACACATTTATATATTTACCTAAGTACAATAATTCTGAAGCAAAATTATTCTCACATATTGAGTTTAATAGAGAAAATTTATAAACTACTTTAAAGTCCAAAGTAAGGAAACACATTTAAATAAATTCTGATACACCTATACAATGACAGTGAGTAGTGAGAAAGTACTGAGTAACCAAAGATGTTTTAAATGTATTTACAATATGTTGAAAATAAAATTTTGACAGAATATATTTGGTGTGATTCTATATTTGTTTTTTAAAAAAATTTATTGTTTATGCTGTTATAGTTGTCCCAACTGTCCCCTGTGTGCCCCTCTTCACCCAACCCACCCCTGACTCCCATAGTCAATCCTCACACCTTTGTCCATGTCTATGGGTCCTTCATATATGTTTGCTATGGTATTTGTTTTAAATATAGGCAAAGTATGCAAAGACAAAAATAATTAACTTCAAAGTGGTTGTTGTGTATATTTAATATGTATATCCTCTTTTTCAAGTAATGTACTTGTAAAGTGAAGTAATAAAGGAAAAATACGTAAGTTTAACCAAATTCTCATAACTTGAAAATGTAAAGAAAATGAGCAGGGAAATATACTCTCTTACACTGTTCATGGGCATAACCTTTGTAGAAGAAGCATTCAGCAACAAACTGGCACGGTATATTTTGCAATTAAATGTTTCCACGTGTCAGCAAACATTCAGCTACAAATATTTTCCTGGAAGAGTTCATCTTACCTGGGAGGAAAAAAAGAACAATTTAAACACAGATAAAGGAATTGATTTTTAGAAATAATAGCTCATCTACAACATGGAACATAAAGTAAAAACAAATTAGAGAAGAATAGTAATTTAGAAAGATGATAACACCAATTATAGTGCAAGTATCCAACAATGAAACAATACATATTACATTTTGAAGGTATTATTTATTTATTAACATATTTCATGTGTTTTAAATTTTTTGTTAAGTGATAGAATTTGGAGTGATTTTGAATTTTTCCTTATAAGTTATCAAAGTTTCTGTTATGATACTGCATTATTGGTATAAAAATAAATGTTGAAAATAAATAAAAATGAATAGGTACAATTCCCCTTATAAAGTCTTGCAATAATGCAAAAACAATTGCAATAGCAAGTCCACAAAGTTGTCCAGGTGTCCATTCAGGACCTCTCACAATATTTGCGACCTGATGAGGCTAAATTACTACTATCTTGGTGAATAGACATTTAATAATGAACAAAAAAAAATATTTTTTCTTGTTGTTTATGCTATTACAGTTGTCCCCACTCTCCTTCTGCCCACCTCCACCCAGCTCCACCGCCTCCATTCCTTCAGTTAATCTCCACATCCTTGTCCCTGTCAGTGGATCATGCATAAATGTTTTTGGTTAATCCCTCAACCATCTTTCACCCAATCCCCTCCCATCCCATCTGGCAGCTGTCAGTCTTTTCCATGTATCTATGCTTCTGCTTCTATTTTGTTCATTAGTTTGTTGTGTTCACTAGTTCCACATATAAGTGAGATCCTGTGGTATTTGTCTTTCACTGGCTGGCTTATTTCACTTAGCATAATATTCTCCAGTCGTGCTGCCACAAGGGTAAGAGTTGCTTCATTATTACTGCTGTGTAGTACTCCATTGTGTAAATGCACCACAGATTTTTTATCCACTCATTCACTGATGGGTACTTGGGCTGCTTCCAAATCTTGCCTATTGTAAATAGCACTGCTATGAACATAGGGGTGCATATACTTTTTGTACTGGTGCTTCAGGATTTTTAAGATATATTCCCAGAACTGGAATCACTGGATAAAAGAGAGTTCTCTTTTTAATTTTTTGAGGATACACTATACTGTTTCCTACAGTGGCTGCATCAGTCTGCATTTTCATCAAGAGTGTGCTACTGGTGCAAAAAATGAAAAGATTTTGAACCTTCCATATCCTTTGAGCCTTCAACTCTTCATTTAGCAATGTTTGTTCAGGAAATAATCATAAATGTACACAAGGTATGTGCTCTATGATATTATTAGCAGTTTGAGTTTAGATTAGGAAAAAACACTCAAATGTTCAACAATAATAAAGCAGTGAAAAAACCACTTATCTATATTTAAATATGGAAATAGATGCATACATACATCTATCTATTCCTCTATCTAACCCATCCACTGGAACACTAAACAACCATGGAAACTATTTTAGAAGAATATTTAATGACATGAAAAGAAGTTTGAGAAAATCTAACTATACATCTATATATATCTACATTATATATTTATGTATGAAAAAGCATATATTGAAACAGTATATACATTAAAATTCACATATATATTAAGTGAAAAATATTGGGCAGGAACAGCTGAAATGATTCAGGAAGACATGGGTGGTCATAAGGATTGATTACTAACTAGTGACATCAATGTCCTTCTGCTAACTTGTCTGCTTTGTGATTTTTTTTTCTGCAATGAAGCTGAGTTTTGTTCTTGTGGGTTTTTTTGTTTGTTTGTTTGTTTGTTTGTTTGTTTTGACCATGGGGAAATGGCAGGAAGTAGGCACAGGGGAAGGAGGT
>PVJI01024452.1:0-21983 GCA_004026765.1 Micronycteris hirsuta
GTCACCCCGATGAGGGTTTCAGGATGAGTGTCCACATTCGGGGGTGCGGTGGGCTGACCCTGACTCTGTGGGAGAGGACGGCTCGGCCCAGGCGGGCACCTGCTCTCCCTCCCCCTGTGGCCGCCCCAGCCCTGCCTTCAGCCTGGTGGGCTCAGCCCAGCCCTGCCTCCCAGGGAGCCCCGCCTGCAGCTGGTCACCCAGGCCCCTGGGTGGGCAAAGGCGCCCGATTGTCCTCTGCCACGGGGTCACCCCGGTGGGGTGGGCGCTGCCTGCTGCTCTGGGCCGGGCTGGCCCTGGCTGCCAGGGCTGCCCTGGGCTCTGGTGGACAGGCCGCTGGCTGTGCAGGCGCGGTCCCTGCGCCCCCTGCTGGCTGCTCTGTGCAAGGGCGCCCAGGCCCCTGGGCTGGGGGTCAGGCCTTGCCCCACTGAGGGGACCCTTGTCTGGGGCCTGGGGCTGCCTGGAGCCGAATGCCTGGGCCCATGTGCAGCCGAGATGGAGACCATGGCGTTGCTGAAGAGCGCCGGCTGGTGCTGTGGTTCTGGGGTGGTTGTGGCCTCCCTGTGGTCCTGGTGTGTCCAGCTGGGGCTCCTGCAGAACCCCCTTCAGGTCTCGGAAAGAGAGCCGCTCCCGTGTGTTTCCGTCTGTGCTCAGCCCTGGACCCCACGGTCACTGTGGGCGGCCTGTTCCTGGCCAGCGCTTCTTCCCCCACAGATGCCGGATTCTCTCCCAGGAATCACCAAGGCCGGTACGGACCGGCCTGTCCCCCAAATCCGTCCCTGTCCACCCGGAGCCTCCGTCTCCCTCAGAATCACCCTCCCAGTGCAATCTGACCGCGACCCGGTGCTCGGGGAGCCGGGCTCCGGGAGGGACCTGGTGCTCCCGCTGTGCCCGTGCCTGGGGGGCCAGGCAGAAATGGACTCGGAGTCACCGCTGCAGAGACAAGTAGACGGGTGAGCGAGCCCAGTGCTGCCACTTGCAGGACAAAGCCGGCTCGTGGGCCTGGTCCCGGGGACCATCAGGGCCCCGCTGCCCACAGGGGACCCTTGCAGGGCACCTCCTCCTCTGTTCCTTCCGGTGTCTCTGTCCTGGGCTCTGCACACCGTTGGTGCCACATAAGGGCTTGTTGCAAGGAGGGGATGACCGCAGAGGGACGCAGGGTGGGGAAGGCCCAGATGAGGTCGCTAAGGCCAGTGGCCAGGGTGTCGCCTGCATGTCTGAACCCCTGCACAGCTTGGCCGAACCCCATGGCCCGTCTCACCCCTAGGGTCGGGGTCCCCGGCAGCCCTGGCAACCAGGGTCTTCTCTGTGTACAAGTGGGGCCCTGGGGTGGGTGGGGGCTCAGCGTGAGAAGGGAACGCCTGGGGATGTGGGAGCCCTTGATACCCAGGCCCTCAGCCCACTTCATCCTGGGCCGGCAGCCGGGGCTGGTCCGGCTGTCCTGAGCTCCCTGGGGGTTTGCTGTGGTCCAACCACGGCCGGCCCCCATTCACCTGTGGGAGCCCTGAGCCGCAGTGTGGCCGGACGTGGGGCTAGTTACGTTTGGGTGAGGTCAGGGAGGTGGAGCCCCGTGATGGGGTGAGCGCCCTCATTGGAGAGAGGCCAGAGCCCCCCACACCCCTCCCCCACATGGGGGCACAGGGAAGACACAATCTGCGAACCAGGAGGGGCTGCACCAGCACCCAACCCCGCCGACACCCCCAGACCCAAGAGACAAATGCCTGCTGCTCAGGCTGCCCGGTCAATGGCGTTTGTCACGGTGGCCCGAGCTGACCCATCGTCCGCTGTTTCTGCCAGTGGACACGCTGCTTGCCCGGCCACCGAGGGCAGGAGGGGCCCCTGAGCTGGCTGGTGTGCCAAGGGCAAGGTGGGAGCCACACTCAGAGGACGGGCACGTGTGACAAGCTACGGCCGCGGTTGTGACACCGTGGCTGCAGGCTGCCCCTCCGCAGGCCCGTTCCGAGTGCCTGCGCCGGGCCCTGGGCCCGCCGCTGAGGGTGTGAGTCTAAAGCACCAGACACTGGTGATGAGGGAGAACAGCTCGGGTGGGCGGCCAGCGTCGTCTGGTGCCTGCACGGCCCATCCAGGTCACCAGGAGAGGAGAGGCGCCCTGTGCATCAGCAGGCCCCGGGGTGCTGACCAGCTGGGACTCGGGCCCTTGGGCTCCTGCAGACCCCAGCTCGCCGCCCGGCCCCTCTCCTGTCCCAGGGTGTCTGGGCTGGGCCCCCGCAGTGCACAGTGCCGCCACCAGGTGGCACCCTCTCCAGCCCGCCGCTGCTGGGGCGTCTCCCCACTTGATTTTCGCTTTAATGGCGATGGCCCCCGTTATGTTGGGAGCTTGGAGCAGAGAGAAGGAGGCACAGAGAGCATGCGCCTTGGTGACAATCACGGTGGGGACCGGTGTCCCCAGGATGCACAACCCCCGAGTGATGGGGACAGGGCTTGGGGCTCGGGGACCTGGAAGGACACGGGGGTCCGCAAGGGGACGGGGACGCCACCCTGAGGCTGGCGAGGGTGGCAACACCTTCCCTGTGGGCTGCGGGCTGGTGCCGGGGAGCCAGGCCCCGAGCCGTGGCGGGACACAGCCTACAGTGGGGGCAGCTGTGAGAGCCGGGGGTGCACGTTGGGGGGCGGGGAGGGAGCCCAGTGGCTGTCTGGCCCGAGGTGAGGTCCCCGCTCTCGTCACAACCCCCTGGAAAGCTCAGCAGAAAGGGGACCGAGCAGAAGGATGGAGGGAGGGAGGACACAGAAGGTCACCTTAATACCAGGGCTCTGCTCCAGGCAGGGAGGGGCTGAGGACCCACTGCTCTGCGCCCACCACCCCCTCGGGGCCGCCCAATGCCCTGGGGGGAGCCCAAGGCCGGCTCCAGCCTGCCGTGTGTCCCTGCCCCTGAGCCCTGGGGCCGCTGGTCTTGTCCCCACACCGGTCCCGCACAGTGCCCTTGTGAGCACCAGGGGGCGCCCGTGCACTGCGCCGTGGCCACCAGCAGGCCCCCCCAGGCTCCCTTGCATAGCGCTGGTCCCCCAGGGCCTCCGGTGAGCGTCAGAGGACAGCTGTGCTCTCTGGGCCTGCGAGGGGCCGGCAGCTCAACTCTCCTTCCTGGTCGCCTCCAAGTGTCCGTCACAGTGGTCACTGCCGGCCCCACTTCAGGGGGGGACGCTGAGGGTCACAGGGGCCAGGAGGCCACACGGCTGGTGGGGGGCCCCGGTGGCTCCCCGGATGGTGTCCCACCAGCAGGGGGACGCGGGCTCGGGAGCAGGTGGACCCCTGGGCTGGCGTTGAGACACTCCCGTCGGTGGGAGTAAAAACGCATTTCCAACCGCGTGCTCCCCGAGGACACACGCCGTCCTCCATGGGGGGGAGGGGTGCTGGCCGGGAGCTCAGAGGGGCCGGTGATGTGCGGAGGGCCCACGTCCCTCCCTCCCTTCTCTCTCGTCCTTCCCGACCGGCCCCTCCCGTCCCCCCACCCCAGCTCTGGCGTCCACTTTTCTGCGCCCCGTTCCTGTGGGCTTGGCTTTCTGACTCCATAGATTCCGCGTGCGAGGGTCACCACGCCGCACTGGTCCCCTGTCTGCCTTTGACGACGTGCACCGCCCCCCCGAGCCAGGTCATACTGTGCTGAGGCACTCGTCCTCATGCTCGTTTGGGGACAGACGCCGGTCCGGCAACACGGCAGCAAGCACAGGGTGCTCCCAAGGGTCGCAGCGGTGCAGCTGCACGCATGCGCCTTCGTGCCTGCTCACCCGGGGGTGCCGGGAGGTTCGCATGCTGGCCCCTGAGTCTGTGGCCCCCGGAGGGTTCCTGGTGTGCAGTGCGGGGCTGGGACAAGACCGCCGTCCAGGGGAGAGCAAGGGAGCATTGCCTCCTGAGTGTGAGACATGGGCGATCGGGGTGTTTCCCTGAGAAAGGACCACCTCAGGCTGCCCGAGGTAGGTTCAAGGCCGCAGCTCCAGTGTGTTGGTAGGCCTGGCAGCCACCTGCATGCCAGGGACGCGGTGTGGCCTGGATCGGGCTCAGGGACTTCGGCGAGAGGAGGCGTCCTCAGCCGGGGCCTCGGGATTGCTCCGGCCCAGGTGCCCACGGCAGGAAACTGGGAAACGCGAGGGAGACAGCAGCCGCGAGCGAGAGCCTGCGGGAAGTCCAGCGCCGCGGCGACGGCAGGGAGGTCCGTTGAGGGCACAGCATGGCTCAGTGGCCTGAGCATCAGCATGCAAACCGTAAGGTCCGCAGGTTCGGTTCCCAGTCTGGGCACGTGCTGGGGTTGTGGGTCAGGTGCCCAGTAGGGGGCGCTCGAGAGGCAACCACACATGGATGTTTTTCTCCCTTTCTCCCTCCCTTTCCCTTCTCTCTAAAACTAAATGAACAAAATCTTTAAAACATGGTAAAATTGTAGCAACGTGAGAAAGTGCATGCAGACTCGTGTGAGTGGTGTCGGGCAAGGAGGGCCGGCGTCCAGGGCCCTGCCAGGACTCCTGCTCCCCCGGCCGCTGAGACGGCACTGCCGTGGGCCGGGCTCCTGGGACGCGAGCCCCCGTCTTTCTGCACCGTTTGCTTCCCCAGGTTTCCATCCGGCCAACTGTCGCGATGGCTCCCACCGGCACTGCACCTGCAATGAGGGGACGGCCCAGAGAAGCAGCCGACGGCAGGACAGTAGGTGGGCGCACACGGTGGCCGGAGCGGGAGGGTCGCGCCCTGCCACCGTCTGCCCGGGCCCGTGCACGCAGAGCACATCCCAGCCCGGCCAAGCCGACGTCGCTTCTCTCACGGAACGCCGCTGGCTGAGCGAACGAGCAGACGGCAGCGTCTTTGTCTGAAACCGTGATGAGAGTCTCAGGTCTCGCCTTCGATCATTTGACGTATTTGGGGCCGAAGCACAGATGCCCGAGGCCTTTACCGCGGAGAGCCAGGCGGGAGCAAGGGCCGCCCCGCGTTGGGGAGTGAGGAGAGGCGAAAACCACGGGCCTCGGTGTCCAGGGCAGGACTCGGGGGTGGAGCAGACGGACAGACGCACGTGGCGCGAGACCCGTGGAAGGAAGCGGAGTGACGGCGGTGCTTTCCCACAAAGAGGGCTTGGGGCCGCGCGCCCCCCCCCCAGCTGCCCCGGGCACAGACGCGGAAGCTGCGGGTCCCTGGGCCCGGCAACGCGGACGCCCGACGCCGGCTCACCGGTGTGAGAAGGACGTTCCGAGTCCCCCGCGCCCCGGACACCCGCACACGGGGGCGGGAATTGCACGAACGCAGCCGCGCTTGAAAACAAGCGCCGCAGAGCGAGCATTTTAATCCCGGGCGTGCGAGGCTGTTTGAGTGACAGGGAAAAACCATCCCAGGTCACGGGCACGGGAACCTGATGCAGGAGGAGCACCAGGTGGTGGCGTCGAAAGGTGCAGACGCGGCGCCGGGGACATTCAGCAGTGACGGGATCAGACGCACCCGCCTCCGCGGCAAGTGCGCCCCCGACAGGCAGGGAGCTCCGCAGCAGCCGGGGCGGAAGATCCCTCGTCCATGCGGCCGAGCACGGCGCTCCTCTGGACACGTCCCCCCCCCCCCGCGTCCGTGACTTACCGCCAGGCAGGTGTCCCCGCAACGAAAGAGAGGCTCTCGGGACATCCGAAGGCCTTGAGGGCGGCGCTGGGACCGCTCTGAGGAGGCTGCGTGGTGCCCCCGGGGCTGGCCCTCCACCCGCCCAGCCCAGGGCAGCTGTCTGGAGGAGCACAGACGGAAAACCTGGGAAGACGCCTCCCGCGTGCTGACAAGGTGCTGAGGAAGCCCACCCTCTGGGTCGGATGCTGACCTGCGCCGACTGTGGAGGGAACGTCCCCGGGGGCCCCATTATTGCAGGGACACCCTGAGCGGGGTGGGGGGGGGCCCACCCTCTTTCGTCCGAGACTTAGCAGAATGCGTGCGTTTCGTATTCCTGGCCCCGCAGCCAAAGGCCGATCCTGGGTCCGGCACAAAGGACGCCCCTTTTTATTTCAAACTCTGTTGTTACAAAATCGTAAGCGTGTGATTCTGTAACTTAGCAGCATCACACGCAAGCACACCGTCTGGCATTTTGGGTGAGGTGTTCACACGAAAAGTATAAATTGTCATGCCCGCGTGACGACCCTGCCAGCCACGCTCGAGCTGGCCTGGGTCCGCCGGGGCCTGGGCCACCACGTCAAGGGGAACCGGGAGGTCCCTGAACCAGCAGAGATGGCTCCCCACACCCAGAGTGGACATCACCCGGCGCGGCCTGCGGAGGAGCGTGTCTGAGGTCGGGGCGCCGACGGGGACTCAGCGACCACGGCCCGGGCCGCGCCGTGACTGGGGGCCTAGGAAACGCAGGCGTCCGGCAAGCCTGCCGCAGCGCCCCCGTGTGCGTGAGCAGGAAGGACGGCGGGACGCAGGCTGGGATGGCACCGGCAGGAAGCCCGGAAGCTGCAACGTCACCAAAATAGAAAACGCCGAGGGGCTACGCCCGGTGAAGTCGCCGCGCACGTCTGCGTGCCAGCACGAGTGCTCGGGAAAGCGAGTGCTGTGCACGGCTGCGGGCCGTGGGCGTGGACGCCGAGTGCGTGTGACACCTGCGCCCGGACAGCCGCGCGGCCCTCGGGGGGACTGCAAGGCTCGCGTGGAAGGGCGGACAGGCGCGAAGGCGCAGGGATTCGGAAAGCTCGCCGTCACGAAGACGTTGAGTTATTCCCAGATGCGTCCACCTGGAATCAAAGTTTAACCAACGCCCCCACAGGTTGTTTTCTGTACTTGATGAACTGATTCTAAAATTAAGTGAATGTGAAAAGTAGGACAGTCAGCCGGGGTGGGGTGGGGGATAGGGGTGGGGACGGGGAGGGGGGTAAATGAAGACCCGACTGGGGCGGCGAGCCCCCAGTGCAGGGCATAGGTGACGCACTGTGCACCCTGAAACCTGCACGGTTTGTTCACCCGCGTCGCCCCAGAAGCTCAACAAACAGGGAAAGGAAGTCGGATAGTCCATAGATTCTCTAAGAAGAAGGCCGTGTGAGCCCCGAGCAGACACGGGGACCAGGGTGAAGCCGCAGTAACGAAGGGGGCGTGTTCCGGGCACAGACGGGCAGGCCGGGCCTGCATGCAAGGGGGACACAGACAGGTGGCAGCGGTGACAGCGCAGAGCAGCGAAGGACGGGTTTTCAAAAGTGAGAGAGAGAGGCACATGGAACTCACCACCGTCCTCTCCACACACGCGTGGGCAGACGGCTAAGTGCGGGGAGCAGAGCGATGAGCTCTCTGCGCGGATAACAAAGGCCCGTGCCCGCAGGCCATAGGCGGTTCACCCGGTGACAGGTGCGCAGGGAGGCGCGCGGCGTGAGGACGAGCTCCGAGGCGGTGGGTGTGAGCGACCCCGGCCCCCCTGGGGCCGGTGCTGGGCGCTGGGCCTCTCCCGGGAGGAGACACGCGGGGAGGTTGCGGGTGCCGGGCCGGGTGGTGGGAGACGCAGATGCGGACGCGAGAGCGGGTCGGGCTGCCCGACACCTGCCAGGTGTGCCCTGGGGAGGCACACGGGCTGCAAATTTGGGTGGAAACTTCCGGGAGGCCGAGCGCCCTCTGACAGTCCGTGACACATCGGGGACAGGGTCCCATGGAGAGAGTGGGCTGCCTCCAGCCGCTGGGGCCCCAGGGCTTCCCCCCAGACGTCCCGCCTGGCGGGGGGGATGCCGGAGCTCAGGTCAGAGTGGGAAGGAGGAACCAAGTCTCGTGCGCCGCTTCAGAATGCGCGGGGGAGGGGGGCGCGGGGGTCCTGCCCCAAACTGGACATGGGTCACAGAGGCCGGGGACATAAAAACTGACCCGGCTCCCCGACATCCTCTGTCCAACCGATTCCTCAAACACGTTAACTTGGTTGAGATGATCAGCCCCTCACACTGTCCCCCCAACAGAGGAAAGAGGGGACCCAAGTCGATGGGAAAACCCAAGACAAAGAAAACCTTCAAAGCTCCCACTGAGAGAAAAGCGTGTCATTTCCGGCCTCGGCAGTTCCTTTGCGAACAACGCGTGCGAGGCCATGACATGTGGAGGGAGGTGACCAGAAGCGGCGAATGTGGCCCGCAGCCAGGAGAGGATCCCGGGGGGGACACGGAACACCCTCGTGGCGAGCAGCTGCGACAGGTCGGGGCTGGTGGGCGCGCCAGGCCAGTGGGAAACGTCCAACCGGAGGCACAGGACACCCCCAGACGGGAAGCGGGCGGGACGAGACAGAAGAAACCCCGCTTCCCACAGGCAGGGAAGTCCGGGCCGAGAGGGCCGTGAGCGCGGATGCGGCCGAAGCGAACTGCGAGGAAGGGCCCAGGATTTCTGCTCCTGCAGCAACCCGGGCCATTCGAGTCCAGCTGCTGGACACCGAAGAGAACATCTTAAAAGCAGCCTCCTGCACGGGAAGAGCTCGTGGCGACCCTGGGGCGGACGGGCTGCCGCGGAAGCGGCACTTGGGCAGGAGGGGCCACGTGGCTTTCCTGGGGGAGGAGGGGGACGGGGCGCCCAGAGGTGGGTCTCGGGGAGGGAGCCTCCTGGGTGGGGGTGGGGGGCTCCATCCCCCGCCCGTCTGCACCCAGACGGGGAGCGCGGCCCCGGCCTCCAGCAAGGGGCCCTGGCGGGCTGAGGCTGCTGAACTGGGGGCTGTGCGTCCTTTTGAAGTTCGGGAAGGAGCAGAGACGTGGGGCGGGGGCGGGACCCCAGCGGATGCCGCACGCCAGGGCTGATTCAGGCCGGGTCGGAGCCTGACCGCGGGAGGCGGTGGCGGGGAGGCCGTGGGGGCCGACCCAGGAGGACAGCGTCGGGCCTGGGAGCAAAGGGAAGCAGAAACGGGCCGGCCGCCCCTCCCGCGAGGAAACCTGTGAATTAGTTTGATGACAGTAACGACTTAGGCTTCCCCGGGGGCGGCGTTCAGAGGGCAGAAAGGCAGGCCGCAGGCCGGACACGTGGCCCTCATGTCTCTCGGCGATCGCGGCCCTGGAGTCGGGACACCGTCCCCCCCCACCGTCTCCCTCGCCCCGGGCACCGGGGACGCTCACGGGACGCGCTGTCTTGCAGCCCCTGCTTCGCGTCCGTCGGTCTGGCGCTGGGTCTCCCTCCGGCCGCGGTGGCTGTCTGGGAACAGATGCAATGGTCTCCGCCCTGCTCCTGGCCCAGAGCCCCAGACCTTGTCATTCCTGAGTGACAGAGGTGCTGGGGGGGGCGGGGGAGGGTCTTTGACCTGGTCCCTAACCCAGGGCTCCCAAAACCCTTGGAATTCCCCTGGAGGTGGGTGTGTCTTTTGTTCTGAGCTCGGACTCTGGGCCGCGGGCTGGGGCGGATGACCGGGAAGGCCAGGCCGTGGTCAGGAGTGGGGACGTTCAGGCCGGAAGGGACAGAGGGGCCGGAAGCCGAGGTGTCGCGATCATCGGTCACGCCTACCTGACGAAGCCTCTGTGAAACCCCAAAGGTCCGATGGTTCCGGGGTGGTGAGCACGTGGAGATGCGGGTAGGCGGGCGCCTGGGATTGGGCAGCTCCCAGCCCTCCCCCCCCCCCCCACACACAGCTTGGCCCACGAGTCCCTCCCACTGGCTGTCGGCCTGGTCTGCCACAGTGACCTGGGGATGTAAGGCGCCCGTCGGCCTGACCTGTGTGAGCCGCCGTGGCTCATTAGCCGAACCCACGGGTGGGGCGAGGGGCGGGCGCGCTGCGACCACAGCCGGTGGTCCGGATGGACGCCTGAAGTGGGGCCGCGCCACTCGCCTGCGGGGCCGACGCTGTCAGGTCCACAGGCCGGAGCCGAGTTCGCCGTGGGCGCCCGCCGGCGTCTCAGGACTGCCGGGGGGAAACCCCACGCCTGGCCGCAGGGGCCGTGAGCACGGCGGCCGTGGGAGTGTGGGGGAGACATGGAGGGGCCGCCGCTTTTCTGAGCCGGTGACCGAAATGCAAGTCCTGTCCCAGGTCTGGAGGTGGACGCCAGGGTCAGGGTCTGGCCCCTCGGGTGCCTGGCGAGGACTCTCTTCTTGGCTTGTTGATCGCCACCTCCTGGCCGTGTCCTGGGGGGGCCTGGGAAGCTCTTCTCTTCCCCTTCTCACCCCTCCCCAACCCCCTCGCCTGCCTCCAGCGCCTTCGGGGCCCTGCCCACTTACCCTCACCTGTGAGTTCTGCTTAGCGCCTCCCGGTGGGAGGGGTTTTCTGCCTCCTGACCCCCCCACCCCGCTGCGCAGGTGATGCCTACCTGGGTCACAGGTGGGTGGGACGGCTGGCTCGGCCCCCATGAAGCTGCCCTGCTTTCCCTTTGAGATCGGAACTATTGTTCCGGTTGGTGGGGGTGGGGGGGGCCTCGGAACTCACAAAGCCCCCAGCCCTCCGAGCAGGGAGCCTCCTGTGGACTCACCGGCAGCCCCAGCTCAACAGAGTCTGGCCTTCACAAAGACTCACTGCCCCGTCCCCAGCCCCTCCCTCCGCACGTCCTCGCCCCCCGGCACAGGTGGTCCAGGGCCCCTCGTCGTTGGGGTCCAGCTGCGCATGTCCCCGGGGCCCACACTCTCCTGGCTGCCCGGCCCGGTTTGTGTGAACATCCGTGAGGAGCCGGCACTGGGGCCCAGGAGAGCCTGCTGCCGTCGGGGGTCCGCAGCAGGTAGACCCCCTAGTGGGGGCCTGGGAGACGGAAGGACCACTCGTTGGTCCAGGGAGTGGTCGCCACCTCTCCCGGCCCTTCCACGACCCACACCAGCTCCGTGAGCTTTAATGTGTTCGCTCACTTGACCAGTCACTTGGTGTCACCCTTCCTGAGACCCCTGGGGGGGCAGGTGGGGAGGGCGGAGACACAGCAAGGGCGGCAGGCCCGCTCGCGCACACAGGGGTTACGGACGGCCCAGCGCAGAACCAAGTGAGAGCGGGGAGGGGACAGGGCGGCCCGCTGAGGGCCTGACCCCGGCCCGACACCCTGTGGGGCTCCGGCCGTCTCCAGAGCCTGAGGCGGTGGAAGCCGGGTGCTGGGGTCTGGCCGTGTGCCCCCGCTGCCAGGAGCAGACAAGGGTGGCTGTCAGCTCGGGTGACGCTGCGGCTGCCAAGTGGACACGCCATGTCCCTGGCAGGAGCCTGGCGGCCTCCGCGGGCGGGAGCAGCTCCAGGAGCTCCTTGCGCACGGCCTCCTGGGGTCTGCCCGGCGGTCAGCGGGCTGCTGGGCCCAGAGGTGCCAGGACAGCGAGCGAACCCCATCCCCGGCCAGCCTCCCTGCCTCCTCCGAGTGCGGTAGAGCTCCGGGAGGGCCCGAGCTGCCCTCGTGACCCACAGCCCCGTCCGTGTCCCCTGGTGCCCACGCCCTGCAGCCTGTCCCCTCCGAGCTGGTCCTGCCGCTCCAGACGGCACCATCCCCAAAGCCGGGAGCACACAGGCCCCTGGGCTCCAGGCTCCGTCCCGCCACCTGGGGCACAAAGTCCTTCTTTCTCTGCGCCTGAGCTGCATGGACCCCCTCTCCCCGAGTTGCCCACAGCCCGGCCCCCACCCCCCAGGGCCCCGCATGCACACGGGCCCCTCCCAGGTTAACCCCAACCCCGGGGTGGACCCCTCGCTTCCTAGGAAGCCCCGTATGTTCCCAGACATGTCTGTGGACGTCCCCGCTGGGCGGTGAGCAGAGCCCCTCTCTGTGAGGCATCTCAGCTCCTGATGCCCCGCCCTGGGGCGCTGACCTTGACCCTGGACTGACAGCCTTCAACCGGCACTTATTGCCCTTCAGTTGATCTTCACAGCCGGTCTGAGCCACGGGAGGGTCTACCCCACTTCACAGGCCAGGGGCCAGGCAGGAGGGAGCCGCCGGGCCCGGGTCCCCGGCCACTCAGGCTCAGACAGGCGCCGGCCCATCTTTTCTCGACTCCCAGCCCCATCGGCAGCTGAGCTCCTGCTGCGCCCGCCCCTCCCTTCCTCTCCAGGGGCCACCCGACGCCCCAGGGCCCCATGGCCCCCTGTCCTGCGGAGCGGACGACCCTCCTGGGTCAGGGAGCAAACCTTCCCTGGCAGAGTCCCAGGTGTGTGGCCCTGGGGCCCTGATCCACCAGGCAGCGTCTACAGGGTGTCCCGAAGCCTCCAGATTGCCTGTCCCCCGCCCCACACCTGCCCAGGCAGGGGACAGGAGGCAGGCCAGTGAGGCTGGGCAGGAGTTTTATTGAAAATTCACAGATACAGGAGCTCTGAGCAGGGGCGCAGCTTGGAGGGGACTGGGTTGGGGAGGAGAGAGGGAGTCCCCAGATACCGGCAGCCCCCCATACTGGGGAGCTCCCACAGAAGCCCTTCTTGCTGGGTGACAGGTTGGAGGGACCCAGGAGCCTGGGTGGGGGCACGGGAGGAGGGGTGCAGCCACTGGCAGCCCGGGGGCAGCAGCCCAGGAAGGAACCAGGACCCAGAAGCAGGCGGAGGACCCAGAGGCCAGGCGGGCCTGCACAGAGCTGGCAGCCCCTCGCTGTATGGGGAGCCTCTGAGGGCCTCGTGGCCGGGTCACAGCATCAGGGGTCCCAGGGTCAGTGCCTGGCTCCGCCTCAACCACGGCTCCCAGGTGGCATCAGCCACAACAGCAAGCCCTTCCCGCCGCTCGGTCCACGCGCTGGCGGCCGCGGGCCCTCAGTAGTCGGTGAGTGGGTACCGCAGGAAGATGAAGACCAGGACGATGCAGGAGGCAGCCAGCGCGGAGCTGGTGATGTTGAACAGCCGGGCGGTCTTGGCGTCCTCCACCGCTCCATTCAGGTCGTTGAGAAGCTTCTTGTCCCGAACCTGCAGCCGCAGAGGAGAGGTGAGCCGAGGAGTGGACCCCGGCCGGCGGGCGGGGGCACAGTCAAGGGCCGTGGGGCGCCACGGCAGCTCCCCAGGACAGGGTCCTTGCCGTGGGCAGCGCCCTGAACTGTCAGAGGCAAGGGCGCCACGTCCCCACCTTACTCTCAAACGGACTATAAAATAAATAACGTGCCTTTAGAGAGGGAGGAAAAGGAAAGGCGAACACAGTGAAATGTAACAAGGGTGTCAGGGTCGGCAGACAGGCGTGTAGGGATTCTTTGTATCTTTTCAGCCTGGAATTATTTCAAACAAAGCGCCTGGTTAGCCGTACTGCTACTTGAAAGTTGCCGAAAGAGTAGGTTTCAAGTGTTCTCATAAGGATGCGATGCGGAGGTGGTATTAACCGAGCTTATCGTGGAAATCATTTTGCAACATTGTGCACCTTAAACTTATACAATGTTACGTGCCACTTGCAGCTCAACGACGCTGGAAATTAGTAAATGAAGAGGAAAGTGGTCTCAAGGGAGGCGCACGATTGGACCGCGGGGCAACGCACGGGGGTCCTCCTAGATCGATCGGTCCCAGCGGATGTGAGATTAACTGGGATTCCCTGAGAATGGGCACCACGCATAGATGGGGCGAGCGGCCGTCCCCGAGGGAAGGGAGATGGAGGGGAGGGCGTGGCGTGGCGTGCTGGGCGGCAGTGGCCGGAGGATGCCCCCCACCCAGCACCCCCGCCCCAGCCCGCCCTCCGTGCACAGGTCTGAGCCTCAAGCAGAAAGCAAAGCCGCAGAGGAGCGAGGGGAGGAGATGGGACAGGCATGGAGCGGCGGGAAGAGAGCATCTCTGCGTTAGCAGATTGGTGGGCAGACAAAGGCGGGGACAGGGTTGCAGGGAGGAAGGTGGGTGGGTAGATGGTGGACTCACGGACGTCTGGGTGGATCAGGCAGACGGAAGGACGGGAGAGCAGAAGAGGAAGGACGGGTGGACGAAGGACTAGATGGGTGGCTAGTGTGATGGGTGCGGAGGTGGCCGGGGGGTGGGCTTCTGTGGGTGCAGGGGCGGCGCAGGGGTCAGGGAGGGGCAGGGAGGGAGGCCTGGGCTCCCGGGGGGGGGTTATTCCAGTGATTTGGGGGAGAACTGACCTCTTCACTGGATTCTGTCTTCCCTTCTGAGAACATGCTAATCACCCATTTATCTAGGTCTTATTTTGTTAGAATAAAGTTTCATAATTAAAATAAAGTTTTATCATTTTCTCCAGAAAGAGCAATTATATCTCTTGTTAGATCTTTGACTTTGTTTTGGTTGTTATTATATTGTAATTATGTCTAAAATTACATTTCTCACTGATTTTTGTTCGTGTATAGAAATTCAACTGACTTTTGCAGATTGATTTTGTCCCGAGCTAAACGTCTGTATTAACTACCTGTGATACTTAACCAAGTTTTCTGGGTGACAAGTCATGTTTACTCTGGAGAGCAGTTCCGCGTCCCCCTCCCAGTCCTCCCAGCGGCCCCCGGCCCGACTCTGCCTGGGGGCTTTCGCGGCACCTGCTCCCTTGCCCTGGAACCCCTCCCAGGCGCTCTGCGGAAGCTGCCCGCGTCCCCCAGGCTGACACCGGAACATCCTTTCATCACGGACGCTTTCCCGGCCCACCCCCGACAGGACGGCACCCCTGAATCGCCCTGACTGTGCCCCCCTTATTCTTCTGACGGGGAGCACCCGACACACACAGCCGGGGGTTTCACCGTCGTCTGCACCCCGCCGGACGGGGGCTCCCGTGGGCAGGGACTGCGCGCTGCCTGCCCCCCGTCAGGTGCTGGGGGACTAGTCACTGCGCGGGGAATAAATAAGTCAGTAGCGGGAGGGCGCTGGGCAGTGGGAATGGACTGGCGGCCAGGTGACAGAGCAGCTCGTCAGGAAGCGGCCCTGCCGGTTTTGTGTGTGTGAGCGGGAGGGAGGGGACGGGGCGGCGGGCAGGACAAGGCGCGGTGAGGTGGGCGGTGGAGCGGCGAGGGAAGGGGGTGGTGGACAGAGGTTCGCAAAGGCTGGCGGGGTGGAAGGGGCGCGTCTGTGGGTGGAAGAAGCGGGAAGGAGGTGCGAGGGTGGGTGGGGGACGGGTGTGCGGACGGTTGGGCTGACCCGTGGTGCACATTGGAAGGTAAAAGCAGAGCAATAAAGGGAAGAGGGGGCGGGCACAGAGAGAAAATAGGGTGCACGGGGTGTGCAACGGACAGCTGGGTAAACGGGAGAGACCGAGGAGACAGGGCAGGGGAACGTGTTCTCATCCGTCCTGGACTCAGGGACCGACACGCAGGCACCGTGGCGGGGGGAGCAGGGGGGAGGGGAGACCGGGCGCGTGGCGCCGCGTCGGGAGCACTGCCTGGTACCCACTCGGTTTGTCCTCTCAGCAATGCGGCGAGTTAGGCACACCCCGCTTCTCCGAGAGGAAAAGTAGGCGCAGATGGATGTGGGGACCAACTGAAGGCCTGGGACTCAAACCCGGGTTGCCCACGGAGCCCCACGGACACGTGGGAGTGAGGCCACGCGGTGTGTTCAGGAAGTGGCGGCGGCGGGGAGAAGGAGGGAGAAAGACGGAAGAACGGAGGGATGGGGATCGGCAGGCAGCTGGATGAACGCATCCCCGGAGCAGAGACACGCGGAAGAAGGGGGAGATGCACGGAAAGACCAGTGAACACCGGGCCACAGGACCGAGACACGGGGCCACGGCAGCGCTCCCTGGCACTCAGAGGCACACACCGGGGGGCAGGGGCGGCTGCCAGAACAAGCAGATGAAGGAACGAGGCCCCGAGGGAAGGACAGACCAAAACTCCAGAAAAACAGCTGAACGGAATGGAGAAAAGCCATCGATCAGACGCAGAGTTCGAAACACTGGTTATAGGGATGCTCGGGGAACTCAGCGAGGACCTCAGCAGCATAAAAAAGCCCCAGTCAGAAACGAAGGAGGCACTAATTGAAACAGAGAACAAGCTACAGGGAATCAACAGCAGAGTGGATGAAGCTGGGAATCACATCAGTGATTTGGAACATAAGGAAGCAAAAAACAAACAAAGAAACAAACAATAAGAGCAGCAAGGAGAAAAAAGAATCCAAAATAAGGAAAATAGGGTTGAGGTCTCTGGGACAACTTCAAGCAAACCAACATTGGCATCATAGGGGTGCCGGCCCGAGAGTAGAAGGAGGAAGAAAATGGAAATCTATCTGAAAAAGTAATGACAGCAAACTTCCCTCACTTGGTGAAGGAAACAGACGTGCAAGGCCAGGAAGCACAGAGAGTCCCAAGCCAGACGGACCCACGAGGCCCGTCCTGGAATCATCGTCAGGCAAAGGCCGGAGGCTGAGGACGGAGAGGAGGGTGAGAACGGGCGCGAGGGGAGGGCAGCTGCAGAGCAGCCGCGGGGGGAAAGGACAGCCTAGGAAATGGACGAGTCCAGGAACCTGCCCACACGGCCCGTGGACTTGAACGGGGCGGGGGCACTGCCTGAGGGAGGGGGGGTGCTGGGCGGAGGGGCAAAGGGGGAAAACCAGGCCAACTGTACGAGCAGAGCCAATAAAATGCAGTTTAAAAGAGACAGGAAAGGGCTGGGAAGACGAGCGGGTGCGTGGACGACACGCCGGGCCCGGGCGAGTGACCGGGGTGCTGCGGGACGGTATTCGGGGGTGAACTGAATGAGCAAAGGGGGCCGGGGGGGCAGGGAAGCGGGCAGACGGACGGACGGGGAGGCGTTTCATGACGCGAGACAGGGAAGCACTTGGGCAGGTAGTGGGTGGACTGATGAAACCGGTGGATACGGTGAGCAGAGATGGACGGACAGACGGATGGACGGACGGATGGACAGGTCAGCTAATGAATGCGGCGCGTGGAGCGGAAGGGGACGAGGACAGGAGAGGCGCAGGCGCACGGATGCGCGAGGAGCCGGGCACAGGACGGGAGGACGGGAGGGAACGCAGACGCGGGGACCGGGTAACTCACGCGCGCGGAGGTGTGAGCTCAGTTGGTGCCAGTGAGCACAGGCGCGTGCGAGAGGGGCACGTGACACGTGGGTGCGTGAGGGTCGGTGGGAAGAGGCCCGGAGGGAAGGGATGGCGGACAGACGGACGCGCTACGTGGGGCCGGCGGACGGACGGGCAGTGGCAGGGAGAGGTGGTGAGCAATGTGGGGCGAGCGGCCGAGGGAGCAAGGTTAGCGGGACGGGGGAGGGGGTCGGTGGGTCAGACGGGGGGTGGGGGCGGGGGGGGGAAGCTCAGCGGACATGCACCAACACGGATGGACGGTGAGTGGACGGACGGACGGATGGATGGATGGATAATGAGTGAGGGGCTGTGGATGCTGGAGGGTGGATGGTGGATGATGCCCCTCCTCTCTGGCCACTCGCTCTGTGCCTGGACCCCTGCCCCGGCCCCCCCACCCTCCTCGCCGGCTGCAGATTTCACAGCTCTGACGCCCCCTCACCCCGTCCACGTGTCTCAGGGGTTGAAGGGCAAGGCCTCCCTGGGGCTCCCTTCCTCTGCCCACACCGAGCAAGGCCGCGCCGCCCTCCCCACACTGCCCTGCCCTTGGTGCCTGCCCGTCTCCTCCACCCGGACGCCCTCCGAGCCCCGTGCACAGCCGCCGTGTCCCGGGAGTGTCGGCACCGGACCTCGGGCGTTCAATTTCTGAAACCCTGGGCTGCTCATTCCGTTCTGCCACCTGTCCTCTGTCCATCCACCCGTCCACCCGGCGCTCTGGCCCGGCTGCTACTCAGCCCTACCTGGGCTCGGCGGCTGGAGGAGAAGGGCAGGGTCTGGCGGGCGGGCAGCCCTGGCCGGGGCGGGGGTGTCTCTGCTGGGGAGGGGGCTCGGCCAGTGGCAGAGAGCGGAGTGTTTGCAGAAGAGACCCAGGTCGTCTCTCAGGCTGAGAGGGCAGCAAGGGGCACCCCGAGGTGCACTTACAGAGTGGCTGGGGCTGGGGGTGCCGCGGGGAGGCCAGAGCAGGGTTGAAGTGGATCCAGGGGCGGGGGCCTGAATGCCCAGATACGGAGCGCGGTCTTCCTCCAGCGAGAGCGCGGGCGGGGGTCACCACGCTCGCTCACGCAGACCGCGTGGATGGAGGACTCGTCACATCTCCGCCGCCCCGGACACCAGGCTAAGCGAGGCCAGGCGGCCATCTGTGCGCGGCGGCCCCGGCCTGCAGCGAGCTGAGCTGGCCGGCGTGGGCACGTGGGCGGGACGCCCGGCGCGAAGGGCAGACCAGCAGATGGGGGCCACGCGGATCGCTCCGCACCCGCCGGGCTCAGCCTCTGCCCGGCTCATGGGCGCCTCTGCCCGGCTCACGGGCGCCTGCGTGCTGTTCGCTTCGGTCTGATTTGTGAATGAGGAAGAGACAGGCTCAGTGAAGCAAAGTAGCGTCTCGAGAACTCCCTGCTCTTAGGGGACCACGCCGGGAGCGTGGCCAAGGCCTCCCGCCCCCGCGTCCGTCAGGCGCCCTTGCACGCGCCTCTGGCTGCAGACGCTGCGGGGCAGCTGGACGGACAGGTGGATGGAACTGAGCGAGAGCCGGCCCGGCCTGCCCGCCCTCCCCTCTGCCTGCCTCGCACCCTCCCTGGCAGGTGAGCCCCAGGCCACGCCGTCCGCGCCGCCCCCAGGGAAGAACACCGGGGAGCGGCCCCGGGGCGCCCTCTGCCCCGAGAAGCACCCACTCTGCCCCCGCCCAGACGGCGCGAAGCCGGCACTGCTCAGGAGTCCATGACCTACCTGCCTGCAGCCCACAGCAGATGGCCCTGCCCTGTGCCAGCTGGCTGCCCACAGCCGGCCACCGGGAGGAAGGGAGGCTTCCGGACAGGAGCCCGCGCCGCCTGACCCTCGGCCACAGGCTGCAGGCCGGGTGTGGCCAGAGGGAACCGCGGGGGCCGAGCAGAGGGTGGCCTGGGCGTCCCCACCGCCCAGCTCGCAGGGACCCTCCCTTCGGCTGCCTCTGCAGCACACACACACACACACCACACACGCAACTACACGCATGTGCACGCACACACTGAGACACAGGCACACTCCAAAACAGGTGCACTCACACAGCTGGGCACACGCTGCATGTACATGCAGTCGCACTCACGCACACACACGTGTACGGTCACACTTATGTGTACGCGCACGCTCATGCGCGCACACCTCAGACTGTGCACACTCGCACGCTCACACCTATATGCTCACCCACAACGTGCTCACACATGCTCACACACCTCAATGCACACACACACACACATGCACGCACACGGCACTGGCCCCACGTGGTGCCTGGGCCTGAACACGGGGCGGACGGCAGTTGGTGACGGTGGCGCCGAAGCCGAGTCAGGGGACCGGAGAGCAAGGAGGTCCGGGTGGGGGTGTCTGAGGGCCTCCCTGCCCAGCCCCCTGGCCAGGCCCTCGCCCTGCAGCCCGCGGCTCCCCCTGCCGTCCCCACTCACTGGGCAGCTGCGGGGACAAATGGACGCTCCTGACCTTGGCCATGCAACTCAGGGGAGAGGGATGATCTCACCAGACATGCGCCAAGCCCTTCTGGAGTGACAGGGAGGTGGGGGGGCGGGGGGCCCCTCTTCCTGCCGGCAGGGCCCCGGCGGCCCCGGTCCTGCCCTTGCCCTCTGGTGTGTGGTCTCCAGCCCCCACCCTCGGGAGGGCTGCTGTCCTCTCTGTGTGGGGCCCGCCTGCCCTGCCCCCCTCCTCACGGCAGCGAGGGGCCTCTGGCAGCCGCCCCCACCCAGGCAGGGTGTGGGGTCAGAGGTCTACAGGACATGCTCACGGCTCTCCCCCCGGGTCCTGCCCACCCAGAAACACTGTCCTGAAACCACGTGTGGGAGGGGGAGGCAGAGAGCCAAGACCAGTAGTAACCAGTCCATCGCACCCCCCTCCCTGTGTCTGCCGGGTGTCAGATTCCCCGGTGAGGGGCTTGGACCGGCCGCCAGCATCCCTGACTTCACCCTCCTCCTGCCCGCGAGGGAGGGGCCGAAGGAGTCTGTCACCACGCAGCTCCGTCCCCACACACTGCGCCCGGAAGCCAGGACCCTGACTAAGCTGGTGACGCCGAGAACCTGGCCCGAGGACCCTGGGCCTCTCGACACACACCGAGGCTTCCCAGCTCCGTACGAGGCGGGCAGCCCAGAGCTGGCCACGTCCTTCTCTGTGGCCCCCCGTCCTTCTATTTCCTCGGCCCCCTGGCTGCACCCATGGCCCCTCTGAGAGGGCGGGGCCAAGAGGTGTGCGTTGCCCCCCCCCACTCACCTTGAGAGAGTAAGCCAGCGCGATGAAGCCCAGGCAGCAGAAGTTGAGGTAGACAAAGTTGAAGATGGACCACAGGTAGTAGTCGTTCACCTCGCTGGTGTCGGGGCACACCTCAATCACGGCCGTGGGGTTCGTCATGGTCTTCTTCTCCGCCAGGTGCTTGCAGGCCGGGGGGGCGCCGCCGGCCCGCACGCTGTCCATCTTGCCGCTCTTGGGCTCCATGGGGAACAGCGTGGGCGCCATGGGGGGCGAGGCCGAGGGCTCGGGGGCGGGGGCCGCCGGCGCCTGCAGGGCGGGCGGCTTGGACACGCAGGCGAAGCAGCCCTTGGGCGAACCGGCCGGGGGCCTGGGGATCCAGAAGGCCCCGTCCAGGGGCACTCGGGCTTCCGGGGCGCCGTCCGTGGTGCTGGCCGGGGCTCCCAGCAGGGCTGGGCACTGGCTGGGGCCCTGGGCCTGCGGGGAGGGAAGAGGGAGCATGAGCCGGGTCCACCCTGGCTCCCCACGGCGTCACCCCTGCAGCCCAGCGGCAGCCCCGAAGGAGACGGAAATCCCCGCCAAGGCGGCCGGCTGCCAGCCTGCCACCTGCCTCCCCCGCCGCCCTGGCCGCCGGCCTGCAGGAGCGGCCTCGGCACAAACATTGGGGGCTTTTCATGGCGCTGCCATCTGCTCACAAACAGTCACCCACAGACACAGCAGCAACTCCCCCCACAGCCAACAAGGCCCCACTGACGCCCGCGATGCACAGAGCGGGCCAGCTCCCCAGACGCCTCGGCGCACACGCAGGGCAGAAACCCCCCAATGACACGGCCTCGGCCGGCCTGGCGGAGGCAGCAGGGCGCCGGGACACCTGCAGCCCGCGCCGCCCGCACACGGGGCTCATACGCCACCACACCACGGGGCGCTCCGGCCCGGCACGCCCCGTGCGCCCCCAGGTAAACAGCTCCGCACTGTGACACGCAGCGTGGACACACACGGCGACGCAGAACACCGAGGCTGCGGGGGCTCCAAACTCGCGCGCAACCCGTCCCCGCCGCCAACCCCCGGCCGGAGCGGCGCCGGGACACCCAGCGCGCGCTCGCAGGGAGCCACCCAGCCGGGGCTGCGAACAGACACGCACAATGACACTCGGCGAAACCAGCACTTCCCCAACGAGGCGCCGCGCCCCGCGCCCCGAGTCCCGCGCCCCGCTATGGGGTCTGCGGCCGAAGCTCCGCGGCCCCCAGCCGGGCCCCAGCCGCCGCACGTTCCGGACTCACTTACGGGCGACTCCTGGGCCGGCGGGTCCGACCCTGGCGCTCCGTCCGCGCGTCCTTCCGCCGTCCCGCGGGCCACTGTGTGTCCGGCAGCTCCGCGTCCCAGCGTCCCAGCCTCCGTGCGGGAAGAGCGCGGAGCGGGGGGCGGGGAGGGCGCGGGGCTGGCGGCGCTGCCTCCCCGCGGTCTGTGCTCGCTCCGCAGCGCCAGCCGGGCCGCGCGGCTGCAGCCGGAGCCTGACTCACGGTGGCGGCCGAGGCGGGCGCAGCCACCTCCCCGCCTCCTCCCGCAGGCGGGGTGGGGGCCGTGGCGCGGGCAGGAGGTCCAACCCTCAGGGGTTGCGGGGCTGGCCAGGGATGGCGCCCCCACAGAGCCCGACCCCGTGCCAGCTCCGCCCCGGCACCCAGGAACCCCGCTGCCCACTGCCCCCGGCCCCTCCCTCTTGCTGTGCCCCCCACCCTTGTTGCCTCCCATCCCCTGACTGGGTCCTCCCAGCTGTCTCCCCAAAGAGCCCCCTACCTCCTGCCCCTGCACACCCTTGCCCCCAGTGGAGCCCCCTCGCAGGGCCATGCACCTGACCCCTTGACGCCCCCACGCCCCCAGGTGCAGCCCCTCTCCAGGCAGGACAGGTCCCGCCAGGCCCTCACTGGGCTGCCCACCCTGCACAGTCCTGTCCCCAGCCAGAGGCCCCCCCAGCTCCTGAGCCCCCAAGTCCAGGCCTCCGGGGAG
>PVJI01024453.1:0-21929 GCA_004026765.1 Micronycteris hirsuta
GAAGAATTAACACAGGGATTTAACAATAGTGATTGATTTTTAAAAAGAAAGATTAACCTGTTACATGCTAACATAAATATTATACCTTTCTAAGAATATCAAACCAAAAATAATTGATGAGAAGAGTAGTATTTTTTCACATTTGCAAATTGCTTACATATTTGGTTTATTAGATTAGAGCTGTATTCTAAAAAATATATTCATTTGCATTTAATATGTTATAATATGCTGTTTTGGTTGAAATACGTAGAGAAAATTCAGTTTCATACAAAACGGTAGTTGGAAAAGGGAGGAGTTTTTTAATAATGCCACAGATAATATTAAGTCTGAGACAAAATTATAAAGGCTGCTCACTCATGAGCTTGCAGCCCTAAGGGAACCGACTTGTGGTCATGCTCTTTGCAATAGGTTTCGAAGGCGTGTCACAGCAGAGTCAGGTACATGGAGGAAATGGAAGAAATTCTAAGAGTCTGGTTGATGTGATTTATGAGTATATTAAGGTGGAAGTTTTGGGAAGTGGTGAAGGTTTTCTAGTTGGTGTTAGGAAAGGTAAAGTGGAAAGGTGAACAAATTGAAGAGATTTCAGAGTGAAGAGCTCTCTATGACCAACCGTTTTCTGGAACAAGTTGCAGTGGATAGACTCCTGTTCTGACTCGAGGACCTGACATTCCTATGGCAGGCATTTCTCAATAATACATTTAGGTGATGGCAGATATTTTTCTTTGAAACTACACCTAAATTCCACAAGAGGTAGTTTCTTAAAGGCTAATTGCAATTGGTAATCTGAAATCATATCAGTAAACTTTTCATTGTCGGATGCATTAAAATTCATTAGTCTGTCTTGTATTTGATTGGGTCTTACAGCTACACATGATTCTGTAATGCTGTATATTTGTCAGATGGAAATACGGGATCACTGATTTATACAAATCTTCTAAACTAAGGCATATTTAATTATAATATATATCTTTAAATGCATCCATTTATATAATCACTGACTTCATCAGAAAAGCCTCCAAATACTGAAGTCTGTCAAGCTTACAGTCATAGATACATGTTTTCCAAAATTTTAATTTTCACAAAACCTCAAATTTGATTACCAGTAACAAATAATTTTAGTTATTTTCCTTGGATTGACATACTGATTTTGTAGAAAATGACTGCGAAATTCCTGAATCTAAAAGACAATAGTAAGACTGTAAACAATTCTTTGAATTGCTGTTTGAAAAGAAAAAAAAAAAATCTGCTAGTTCTCCTTGCAACTCAGACACACAGTGCTTTTCTTCAAAACAACAATAATCAACCCTGGCTGGTGTAGCTCAGTGGATTGAGCGCGGGCTGGGAACCAAAGCGTCCCAGTTCGATTCCCAGTAAGGGCACATGCCTAGGTTGCAGGCCAGGTCCCTGTGAGGGCCACGTGATAGGCAACCATACATTGCTGTTTCTCTCCCTCTCTGTCTCCCTCCCTTCCCCTCTCTCTAAAAATAAATAAAAATAAAATCTTAAAAAAAAAAAAAAACAATAACCACCACTTCTCAATAGGCAGCCGAAGTTCTTAAAAACTTCTCACTTTATCACAAATAATAATAAAAAGACATAATCAAAGGTCATGGGTAATAATATTAATCATTTTTTTACTGCTTCAACAATAACATATTTTTTTTCTTTCTCTGATTTTGTGGATGTGAATAATACAAAGACCAATAGTATATAATTTTGTCTTCACTTCCTTAGTTTGTATGAGGGCACCATAATTTTACCCCTACTGCTCTTGCAGGATAGTCCAAATATCAACACACTAAAAAAGGCAAATAACAGCTTAAGATCATTGTGGACATAGCCTTACCTGAAAGACCACACTGCAAGCATCTTGGCACATGAAAGGTTCATCGGGCAACTCTCGGGGACGGTTGTGCCACCGGAAATAAGAGCTGAGGCTTAGCCTTGGTTCCATTTCTCTCTCAACATGTGGGAAACAAAATAAATGTTGAAGTTAATAATAGAAATTATATTAATGATGACAAAGGATTATATAAATGCAAATTTTAGTAGTAGTATAGATTATCTAGTTATTATGGAGGATTGTATTCACTTAACACAAGAAATTTATGCGTATTATAACTATAATGAAACCTTGAAACTACTTGGTTTTGGTAAATGGGCCAGACTTCCATTTTAGTTTATATTTTACATAAATTTAGAATAGCCCTATTATGTTTGAGAATTATTCAAACATGTGATTACTTGCTCCTCAAAAATGGAGCCCAAAATTGTTCTTTCAATGCCTCTTTTGCATTCTGGACACAGACATGTGGTCTAGGCTTCACTAATCAGATTCACTCAGGCGAAGATTCAGTTCAAACTGAAGCACCTTGCGAAGGTGCCTCTTTGTGAATGAACTTTGTCAGTAAAGGTAACTGTAGATGCTTGTGAACTATGAATAAACCATTGATTTTACCATTGGTTCCCTGATGTAACAACAGCAGTGATGTGGAAGCTGGTAGTATAGATGGCAAATAAGCTAAAGTCCTGGTAGCAGTCACATCCGTGGCAGCTATGACGGTGACTGATTGTGTCTTTATGCAAATCTGTCTCTGGTGTTGGGTGTCCTTCCTGAATGTTTATACTTGAACATTTTCAGCAGTCATTTCCAATATTCTTTAAAACTATGTTTATGTTTTAAATATCTAAAATCAAATTCCTCTTTCAACCAAGAATCCTGTCTAAAACAGATAATGCTTTCTGTTTGGTCATTCTTATATAAGGTATACTATGAGAACCATGTTAACAATATGTCTCTTTAGTGGGTCCATGTTGTATAAAAAACAAAACTGCTTTCCTAGTATGTATTTTTAAAAGTGTTGTTAAGCACACTCGCTTAATTTGAAACTTCAATCTTGTCTGTCAAGACAATCCCCTAAGTCGCAGTGTAATGTTTTAATGTTCATTTAGTAAAAAGTATTTAGTAGTTTAGGTTTGGCTAACCTTGCAAGGGGAATCTGTCTAAAAGTAAAAGTTTGTTAGGAACTCCATGAAAGCTACAAGAACTCCTATTGTTTATTTGTTTGTTTTTTTGTTGTTTTTTTTTTAAACTTTTATTTATTTATGTTTAGACAGAAGGGAAGGAAGGGAGAAAGAGAGGGTGAGAAACATCAATATGTGGTTGCCTCTCACATGGCCCCCACTGGGGACCTGGCCTGCAACCCAGGCATGTGCCCAGATGGGGAATCAAACCAGCAGCCCTTTGGTTCCCAGCCTGCACTCAATCCACTGAACTACACCAGCCAGGATGATGTTTGATGTTTTAAGAGTTTTCAAATGATGAAAATATATGAATACTTGATAAATAACACTATAGTTGGTGTCAGGCATTGTCTTGCTGGACTAACGAGGTATTTATTGGACTGAGACTGACAGCTATTTTATTAAAGAGCTGCCTCAATACACAGAGATTACTGTTCAAAAGTATGAGCCCACAGTTTTGATATAGTAAAGCCCTGTTCTTTTTAAGTTTTCCTTGTACATAAAATCATTAATTAATTTTATTGATCTAACAAATAGTTTTAGAGCACTTTCTAAGTGTCTGGAATCACAGTCCTTGTTATCCTGGAGGCTGTGGGAAAAGGGGCTCCCAACACCACTTATTGAATTGCTAAATCCTCTCTCTTGTTTCTTTCCATTTTTCCCTTCTTTGGGGAAATTGGAGTGTGCTTTGAAATATAATTTTGAAGTCCTTTCAAGTTTGTTAGAGAATGTTTGTTCTAATTGCATGGATTTTGGGGGGCTAATAAAATAATTAAAGAGAGCGGGTTTAAATCTCACAGGTAGTTCATTGCTATTCCTTCACTCTAAAAAGAGTCACTATAATGAAACAATAAGAGACTGCATGAAATTAAAAAAAAAGATTGAATAAGATCTTGAGAGCTGAAAATGCATGAGTATTAATTTTTGCTTTTATTAGTAAATTCCTTTGTGGAATATTAGCAAAAGATATAGTGATACATTCTTATATTAGCAAAAGATATAGTGATACATTCTAAAAACGAGAAATAACATTTTTGTCATAGAATGTGTCTTCCTCAAACTTTGGACAGGACTACCCCTTGTTTTGCCTACTATAGGAGAGAAAACTCTGTAACTCTTTAAAAGTACATTTAAAAAAAGGGGATTTTCTCTACTTTCTCCCTTTGCACGTGTCTGTCTGTCACCTGAGTGGAAGATGACAGAAGCAGATAAAGCTACTGGAGTTTTCTAAAAATAAAATGCACTGCAGAAAAGCTCTGCGATCTTACTGGGAGTGCCAAAATATCAGTGCATCAGTAGGCAAAGGGATAAGAAGGGTATAAAAATTCCATTTCCTTAAACTGTACCCTTTCCTGAAACAATGTAGAGAAGGGAGCAGTACTGCCAAATAAGACCTTAACTCGAAATGCCAAAGTCTCTCAAAAGCAGTTTCTCAAAGATGGCATTTTAGGGCAAGAGATCAGCAATCTTTGCTTCCTAGTGTTTCTTTATCCTATTTTGTAGCTGCTAAAGCTGAAAATAATAAATCTGGAAATTGGACTTGAACATATGAAGTAGGGTATTTTTAAAATGACAATCAGGCATAAATCACCTTTCTTGTGTTTTTTTCTCTAGTACTGCTTTTAGGCATCTATCAATTTACACATTCTAATTCAAATCTGTTTCTCTATAAAGCCATCATCACCTCAGCAGAAAAGCACCTTCTTTATCACAGGAATTCCAGGACCATTTATGTGTGGCCATTCTCACATAGCTGCTTTAGAGAATCCTGATTAAGTGGAGGAATGATTTGAAGTCCAGGCCTCTCTCTATCAGGATGAATTAGCGGGATCTGTGGGAACGTCTTCACAAAATTTAATCTAAGGTAAAACATGTGACCCAACACTTAGAATTAAATCTTTTCCAACACATTTTCACTCATGACATCACATTGAACTCAATAGCCATTGCCTGTGGGTCTTCTCCAATCTCACTCTTTAAGTCTAATGCAAATATTGCATCCTCCATCTCATGCTTCCTGTGGTTCCAGGTTGTTTTTGGAGGATTTGGGGAATTTTGTACCTGCTCACATAGTTTTGCACTGGGCAAAGATTGTTCCCACTGGAGAAAGATACATCAGTGGTATTTCCAAACTACTATGACACATTGGTCAATCATTGAATTCTTTATGTCAAAGTGATATGCAAGTCAACATTTAATTAATGAATGTGTGTGTTTGTGTGTATACTTAGTTTTTTCTATACATATATAATATATATAATTTATATATACAAATGTTATGTATGTACATATACATATACTTTTATATCACTATAAAGAACATTTAATTTTATGGTATTTAAGGAACACAATAATCCTTTGTGTCAAATTTAAATAAATTCCAAATCACTACAAATGGTTTTCCTGTCATATTAGTTGTATTAGTTGTTCAGTGCCCCCAGATCTCTCATGTTTGACAGTTGCATGAGCTTCCTCTATCTTACTGCATACTCTAAGCAAAGTTCTCCCTGGTGTTGAACACCAGGCTGCAATATTCAGTTTATGGCCTGACTTCTTACTACACAGAGTCTGCAGCATTTATTCCTATTTCCTTGCAACCAGAATGCAATCATATATATGATTTTTAATTTATGTTTATATAAGTAAACGTTATTAAACCAAATTTAATAAAAGTAATGCTTTTTCTTATACATGTGCTTAAATATTAATTTATTAATTATGCCATGTGTAAAGTAAAATGAGAAAGATATAGAAAAAGAAGAAGAGGAGGAGGAGAAGGAGGGAGAGGGGGAAGAAACTCCTATAGAGATCTGTTTTGCAATAAAATTTTGATTTGTAATTAATTTCTTCCCAATATTTGTCTTTTGTTTGTGACATCGTCAGACTTTTGCTTTTACTACAAGGAAACTGTGATGTGTGCTCATCTTGAACACTTAGTACAGCTCTGAGGAATCATGCATAAAGGACCTCACACTGAGACTGTATCATGTTTTTATCTCACTCCCAGGGGAGCTCAAATATGATAAGTTATTTTTCTGGATGTTAAATCATTAGTCACACATATTTACATTTTAAGAATTAAACCTATTCCTTTAAAGAACTGTTATCATAATTATAAAACTGAACTGACAGGGCCCAACATAGATTATTAATATCCTTAAACAGGAACTCTCCCCAAAATATGTTCATCCTTGCTTTCCCTATCTACCTTTAGTTCTTCTGTTTACAATTGCCTTCTGAACATCTCTGTGATTTCCCATTTGTGCAACTGGTTGCAAGTGTAAACAACGACAACAACAAAAACCCCAAACCAAACAAAAGAGACTAGTGCTCTCTCACCCACATCAAGTATGCCCCTCCTCTTGTATCTTTGTCCCTTAGTGGCAAGCCCTTTACCCTATATGCCCCTCTCACAACCCAGATGCCAAAATTTCTTTTTGGTTATAACCCAGCTCTCAGTGCCCTTTACATCTCCTTCATCTTAATCACTCCTTTCCTATCTAAGCAGTTGCTAGGCATCTGCCTTTTCAGATGAAAATGGCTATAATCACTTTTTTCTTCATCACCACTGCCAGTGTTATTATTTAAGGCTGAATTATTTACTTAAAGTATTAAATATATATTAATTCTGAAGAAATTAGTCATTGTACTGAAAAATTCAATGCAGTAACAGGCTTCTCTTCTCTATTATACAGTTGTCACACTCTGGTTTCTCTTCAGATTGTATAAATCTTTTGCCTTTTCTATTAGTCAGTTGTGTTACCTAACATATTTCATTGTTAGAATAAGTATTCCTCCATCTTTAAGTTCTCTATATTTGAAGTAGCTAACAATAATTTCAGTATCCTAATTGTTATCATCATCATTACTGTTTTATCAGCAGAACCTGTACGAAGATCTTGTATGAACCACAACATGGAAAACAGGTAAAGACTTGATAAATTGGGGCAGAGGAGACGGGTATTGCCCTGCCGTGATTTCTTTTCCTTTTTCCACATGGTGTCCACTCAGGGGCCATCATAAAATATTAGGGCTCTGAGGAGTTTGTTTCAGAAACTACTATTGTAAATAACTGACATTTTGCTAAAAGAGTTGCAGGCAAGCTATAAGACCATTTAGAAGTTACATAGAAATTATTGAGAAAACTAGCTATAAAACAATGGATTATTGTTATTTGTAGTAGTTGTGTCCTATAAATTACCCTCGGACACTGAATGATCAAACACGGAACCATTCTTCTAGGGGAAATACAGAATTAGGTTTATGTGAGCGTCTAGCCACAATATTTTCATCAACTAGTCAATATATTACCTTATTTCATGTGTGTTTCTGTTTAAAGACAACTTATTTACTATATATTGTGGGCTCATTAACGTTGAACTCACAGCTAACAACACTCCCTGTAAGTAGTGGCTGAACAAATCTTATCTAAGGCACACATTTCCTTTGTAGTGCTCATCAGAGCCTTCTGACACTTAGGAACCCTAGATAGCACGTTCACACTATGCTAAGGGGCCATTTTAAACAATGGAATTACCTACAAAATGTGAAAAAAGAATAAAAATGTAGCATTAAGTAGACCATGAAAAAGACGCTTGTTTACTATGAGGGCTAACTCAAGAAGGCAGAGATTTGCCTTGTTCGCTTTCAACAGAGAAACACGTGCCTCAGGTGACTCGGTTTCTTTTCACTCATGAGTGCATGTCCTCAAATGATGGAGAAAGCACCACGATCATTGTCATTGTCTGAGGTTGTAAGTTCATTTTATTGAATAGGCACACTTGTAAATATGAAATCAATGAATAATAAAAGCAGACTGCAACAATTTCATGTATCAGGAATGAAAAACAACATCTTTGATGTGGATGTATCTTCTAAGTTGACCCCACCTTATTGAATATCATCCAGCTCAAGAGATTGTAAACAGAGCTATTTGCAAAGCAAGTAGAAATAGCTTCATGCATGTTCTCTTATAAGCATTACCTTGAAGCTTTTCCTTTAAACAATAGTTATTAATTAATGATGTAGAATTAACTATATTCTTTGTAAAATGTGGGAAATGCAAAAATTAACTCATTAGACTCTAAATAGCAGAAATTAGAAGAACATCAATGGTACAATTTTTATTGTAGTTTAAGATTCTATATACAACTTAGATAAATTATTTCTTCGATGTACTTCATGGACTGAATAACTTTTCCAAACTTAAGAACTTTAAAACATAATTTTTAGCAGCTACACGTGTTACCTATTATAAATGAACTATATATTTAACCAATTAACTACTTTTAAGTATTTAAATACTTTTTTATATTTTACCATCTCAAAGTATTGTGATTTATCATTTTGAGTCTATATGTTTAATATATTATGTCTTTAAGGTACAGTCATAAACTTAGAATTTATAATTATTTCAGTTAAGATCCCATCAGCAAAACAAAACCTGTGCCACTTGGTTCAATAATAAGTATCTGAAACAAGAAACTAGTTATAAAACTACTTTCAATAATCTATTTGAAAGACAAATGGGTCAGTGAGGTAATACTCAGAAATGAGCAAGAGCTTAAAGCTGCTAGTCCCACTTGAGTTTTGTTTTGTTTTTTTTTTTTTTTAGATTTTTAATTTTTATTTATTTTTAGAGAGAGGGGAAGTGAGGGAGAAAGAAAGGGAGAGAAACAGCAATGTATGGTTGCTTCTCACATGGCCCTCACAGGGACCTGGCCCACAACCCAGGCATGTGCCCTGACTGGGAATCGAAACAGGACCACTTGATTCCCAGCCCACGCTCAGTCCACTGAGCTACACCAGCCAGGGCCCACTTGGGTTTTGAAAGACAACAGAAGAGATAGTGGTACTGTCTCCCAAAAATTGAGAATGGCTGCGGGCAGGAGCTGGAATCACAGCCAGGACAGTACAATGGGATTTGAAGGTATACATCTTCAATTAGAAATCAGCCTGTGGGCTGCATGCGGCCCGAGATGGCTGTGAATGCAGCCCAACACAAAATTGTAAATTTACTTAAAATATTATGAGATTTTTTTTGTGCTTATGCGTCACAATGTGTCACCCGAGACAATTCTTCTTTCAGTGTGGCCCAAAGATGCCAAAAGGTTGGACACCCCTGAGAGAGGTAGTAACAATCTCCCATCACTGTTTCTCCTTGGTTCAACCTTTCTTGAGTAAAGTGGGGGTGGGGCCATGGGAATTGATCTGTCCCATTTAATCTTATCACAGGTTTACTCAAAAACATGATTAAATCCATTCATGAAATCCCTTAAGTAGTGTATGAGAGCTTATTTCTCCATATACTTACACTACTTGTAAATATTGTTTTGTGATTTAGTTTCCAAATTGGTAGACAAAGGGTAATCTCATTTCTATTTTCATAATATTCGGTGATTATTATTCTGTTTTAATAATTTCTCTATTTTTATAACTATTATCTCTCCTAGTTAAGTGTTTTTAGCTATCTTCATATGTCTCTGAAAATTTTATTACATTTGTTCCTACATTGCTCTTATGAGTAGGAAATTGCATTGCATGTTTATTTTCCAGTGACTATCATTTTTTAAAAATTATATTTTAAATTTGAAAAACATAGATCTTCATAATATCTGTAAAAAAATATTTCAATTATCTTCCTTTACTTCCTTTACCTTCCTTCCTATGCTTCCTTTACCTACAATTATACATTTTACCTATACTTAGAAGTTTGCTTTATATTTTATGAAAAATTGGCAAGTTGCAGAAATCAGGTACCATCTTCTTAAATTCTTGTGTATGCTTTTTGTAATTTACATTTATTTATTGAATTTATTGGTGTGACAATGGTTAATAAAATTATAAGATTTCAGGCATTCAGCCCTACAATATATCATCTGTATTGTGTGTTTACAACTCCAGGCTGAGTTTCCTTTCATCAACATTCATCCCCCTTTCTCTTGCCTGCAGAACAATGATCATATTCTGAACATTTAATATGTTAAAAATTATCTATTTTAATGGATAATGGAATACAAATCAGCCTCAAGTCATGGGCACAAGTAGTGATGGACAACGTGTTCCTCTAGATATTTGCTGGTGATATTTGAGCAGTTGTTAATACTTCTTGCTCTGTTTACATCAATGAAAGAGGCATGGCAAAACAGACTATATGTGGCCTTAGGGAAAAAGCTATGTGACTCTCCTAAATTTAATATTGAGAGGCTGAGTAATGTATTTGTCTTGGCCTGGGTTAGGCAACAAAGTTCCTCATTCCGAAATATTGTGCAGATTACTACAAGGATGTCTCCCCCTCCTCTGTCATTATGTGATATACTTCACTGAGCTGCTTTTTACACTCTGCTTAAACTTCTAGATCTTATTCCAGGAAAGTGTTTACATATGGGCATTCTACTTGTTAAACTTGGGTTTCAAACACATTGCTCCAGGCTGCTGTGACCTTTCTCTACACCTGACTTAATTCTACCTACAGGCTTAAGAATCAAATTGTTTCAGAAGGGAAGGAAATAAAGAAAAGAAAAGGGACTGGAAAAGACAAGTTCTCCATTTACACTAAAAATATGCAAGTGTACCAGTGTGCCCTTCTCATTGCCACCCATGGTTATATTTAGGGACACAGGGGGGTTCTCTTTCCCCTGCCTTCTAGTCACCAGCTTTCTGAGCATCAGAAAATGTCTCAACACCTTATTATACACAGACCCTAAATTCTCAGGTGTTTTCTTACTCTGTGAGTACCCAGAAGGCTTCAGAGAATTTCTCTACACTTCTCTTGCTTTAGAGAAATGAAAACCTGGAATGCTTCAAGAGGATACCTGTCAGCTCTCCATATTTCTTAGTCTTGGGTAGCTGAAAACATGAAGTGCCTCTGGTTGATTTCTTTCAAGTCCCCTGATGTGCCCTTACTCTTTGGCCTACTAGTCAGGTCCTCAGTGGAGGACCAGGGGAAAGAGTTGGTGGAAAAAGAGGTATTCGCTCTATAAGTGGAGCTTCTCAGAAATTTAACCTGTTCCACCAGCCTATAAGCAGCCAGATCACAAGTCACTATTACAATTTATTGAAGGTATGCGTAGTTTTTCTGTACCAGAGAATGTGGCAGATTCTTCCTTTTTCTGCAGCTTAACCACGAAAAAAAATATTTCTACTATGTCTACAGTCTCCCTTTTCTTTGAAGAATTTTCCACCATCTAGAATTTAGTTTATTTTGGTTTTGTTGCATCTTTGTTTCTTTGATATGTTATAAACAACATATTTTCTATTTTATTGGACTAGTATTGGTGATTAGAGTCAGAGCAACAATTTCTTGTATTTTCTACAGCCAATGAGAAGAAAAAAAAAAACCTTTTCATGATTTTTTAAATGTATTTCCTTAACTGTAAATTGATCTGTAACTGGATGCCAAACTGAGATCTCTTTGGCAGAGTCTTTCCCCTAATGACCAGCACCGACACTGGCATTTCTGTGCACAGTAACCTTGATTCTCTGCTTCCCGTTGAGTGCGTTCATTTGATTCACACTTGCATTCTCTTACACACTATTCTCCGAGCATTTTCTGTCATCCTACATTTTTGCTGTCCTACAAAACATTTACTCCATTTTCTAAAATGTTCTTTATAATAATTTTACTGTATATGTGCAAATTCTGTATATCATTTCAAAAACAATTCAAATGGCAATTTCTCCAACATGGCTACCCTGATCTCCTGATCTCTCTCTCTCCCCTGCCCTCACGCACACACACACAAACCATTTTCTTGCAATCCATTTGTATTAGAATATTTTTTCAGATCTAATACATATGCCTATATACAAAATCTGCCTTTCAAAAAGTATTATATTTACCAGCTAATTTTCCCTTACTGTATCTTATATTTATTAGGGTCAAAATCTGCCATCTCTATTATTCTATTATCAAATATGCCTTGGATATAATATGAGTAAAACAATTTATTAAATGAATGCATGAAACAGTATTTGAATAAGCCTATAATTTACCTTTTTACTGAGTTTTTGAGCTGTTCACCATCACTTTTTAAACTTCTGTTTGCTACATGTGTATGTATTTATTTGTCATTGTTTCCTGTCCATTTTTATTATATTTTCATCAAAACTGAATGATACTTTATTTTATTTGTATTTTTCACAATGTGGACTATAATAAGTGTTCTGTAAATAGCAAAAGTCAAAATGTAGTATATATGATGTGATGTTTTAACTTAAAAATAATCTATATTTAAGGATATTCTTTATACTAGGGTGGGCAGAAGTAGGTTTATAGTTGTTAGTACTTGAAAGACAGTTTATTCTTGTATTATTATTTATTAATTATAGTAAACCTACTTTTTGCAACCACTGTATTCATCTATCCAAAGTTATGTGGAGCATTAAGAATAGTATCTGTAAATTAACTACCTTTAACACATGCAAAACAAAAATACATACAGATGCTACACTTACAGAAATTATATTTGTAAAATAAAAACTAGGATTGCAGGTTATGGGGGAGAACCTGCAATCTTGTCCAATAAAAATATACTTGTCCAATAAAAATATACTTTCTTTACTTACAAATAATTGCTATTAATCAAAATGATAAATAAGTACATCATAAGGGCAGATTTAGAAGTTTTATCAACAGTAATTTATTGTTTCCTAGACTGTATTTGGGTACTATAATTGTCATACTTCCTTTATTTATTTTTAAGTAAAAACTTATAGCTAACTTTCAGTAGTATGCATTAACTAATATTAAAAAAGCATTTCAAAAGACAAATCTATAAAATTTTGTGACACATACCTAAAAACACAATATTTTAGAGACAAACACAAACATAACTCATAACTTTCCCTACACACTGATGTTTCTTCAGCTGTCAGTTCATGTGTGAAATATTCATGTAATAGAGATTGTACACCTATGTCTTCAAAACATGTGTGAACGTTTTAGTTTTGCAAATTAAAGTATATTTAATATGTAGGATTATTAAATCTCACTAATAATAGTTAAATTAACAAGATTTATTTGTTTTAATTTGATGTTAGCTTTTATATGTTACTTTTACTAGCTATTGTCCATATAAGTTATTGTGTAGATTTTTTATTGGTGATTAAATCCAAAAAGCAGATTCTAAGAAGTGAACATATGTTTTTAAAAATGTGGTTTCTTTAAAGTTTTCTTTTTTTAAGATTTTATTTATTTATTTTTAGAAAGGGGAAGGGAGGGAGAAAGAGAGGGAGGGAAACATCAATGTGTGGTTGCCACTTGTGAATCTGTTTAAATAGAGATTCTTAATTTTCTTATTTATAAGTCTTCAGGAGGTGCAAAATTTAGGCTAATTAAAATAATTAAAATATTTTTCCTTTAATGGAATATAGTTATTTTGACTAAAATAAATACCCATCATCTTCCCATTCCAGTCTGTTGAACATTGCATGCTCTGAGAGGTGACATATTTCAGGAAACAGGCTTTTATCTGCACATTGTAGTTTGTAAAGTACATATCATATAGCTTAATGTCTTTTTCAAGTAATATTCTTCTATTCAGAGAGTTGCTGATGATTTTGATTCTGCCATTACTTGAGAAAAACATCAAAAGAAGTATTGACCTTAAATACTTATACTAAAGTTCTATACTCTTGAATAGACTGACCAAGGCACCTTTTCTTTAAAAGTGTTTTTGATGAACTGAAGAATACTTATTAGCTTTAGAAAATTCCCCTCAAACATCCTATCAGCATGAACTTGCTCAACCCATGTTCATTTAAAATAGTTGCCTTATTTAATTCTCATCTCTCTCCATATATTAGGAATTGAGCATTATTTTGACTGATGCCCAGTTGTCTGTAATGTTTCCTGAAAAATAAAAATATTGACATATACAAATTACAATTAAGCAAAAAAGCAATTGAAGGTATGTTAATTAGGGAAATTGGGATTAAGCATAACGTAACTCTGGTCTTTCTTGTTAAAAATTATACTATATACTTTTTACTGTGTTTACTGTGCTAACATATGATCTTAAGCCTGACAGTCTTAAATTTATCTATGGTTGGCCAAAAAGTCCATTTCATTTTTTTCCATAAAATAATAGACATAGTTTCCATTTTCTCTAATAACTTTATTGATTTTGATATTTTGAGTATGTTGGCTATCTCCTGCTATTGGCTCCTAGTGGGTAGAGGCCAGGGGTGCTGCTAAACTCTTCTAATGCATAAGACAGCCCCACAGCAAAGAGGTATTTGGCCAAAATATCAACAGTACCAAGAAACTTCACAAACCACATGTGACACATTCGGTCAGTCACAACTTCTCTATACAATGCACAAATCTATTTTTTATTTTTACTTTATTGTTGTTCAATTACAATTGTCTGCATACTCTCCCCTCCCGTCCCCCTCCAATCCCACCTCCCTTCCCTGCCTCCCTCCCCACCCTTGGTTCTGTCCATGTGTTCTCTATAGTGGTTCCTGAAAACCCTTCTCCCCATTGTCACCTCCCCCCTCCCACCTGGCTATTGTTAGATTGTTCTTAATTTCAATGTCTCTGGTTAAGTTTTGCTTGCTTTTTGCTTTTGTTGATTATGTTCCGGTTAAAGGTGAGATCATATGGTATTTGTCCCTCACCGCCTGGCTTACTTCACTTAGCATAATGCTCTCCAGTTCCATCCATGCTGTTGCAAAGGGTATAAGCTCCTTCTTCCTTTCTGCTGCGTAGAATTCCATTGTGTAAATGTGCCATAGTTTCTTGATCCACTCAACAAATCTATTTATTTTTGCATTTCAGTTGCATTTTTACCTTTCTTGAAATAATACACCAAAAATGTTGCATTTCTTCTTCCATCTTCAATATTAAAATGACTGCACAAAAATTCACCAATTTTGTTGTTTTTTAAATGTCACTGATATGACAGCTGTCACAATACAATCCAACAACATTTTAAAAATGAAGTTAAACACAACTAAGCACTACTAGAGCCATCAAATGGAACCATTTTTTTGACCAACCCAATAGCATAAAATTGTCATCTTAACCTTATATGTATTCTATGTTCTGTAAGTAAAGAATAGTTTGATCATTGTAAACCATTTTTGAGGGGAAAAGAATATGTGACAGATGCTGTATGTGACGTGAAAATCCTACAATATTTAAAATGTGGCCTTTTCCAGAAAAAGTTTTCCAACTCTGATAGAGAGCATTTTTGAGACTTTTAACTTACTCATGATACTATTGTAACTTTATTACTTAATCTCTCAATCTCTGCACCAAGGTGAAATATTAACAGAGACATTTAAATAGGCTTATTTAAATTAAATTCTGAAACAAATTTACCTGTGGAAGAATGACAAAACAATCTGAGGAGCAGCTGTGTGTGCAAAGCCAGTCATATGTTTAGCCCCCACAGGTCCACAGAGACTGGTGCATGTGGTCAATGAATGGAACAAAGTTTATGGCTGGATATCAAAAAAATGACATGTGCACCCTGAAACACAGAATGCAACTCAACAAAACAAAACAAATAAAAATAACCTCTTATGAGTACCTGCAGCTATGGATTTGATAAAGGTTCATAACTAGGGAGGTTAGAGGAAATATAGAGCGACTCATTGAAAAGTGCTGGAAGGCCATCTTATTCAATGCCTAAGAATTAAAATGAAATATCTTGATAACTTGCAGGGACAAGATGACAATACCACCAATATAAGACCATCTTCTGAGTTGGTCATCAAGATAGTCTCACTTACTAAAAAATCCAAGAGAAAAATATAAAGTAATCAAATCAGATTGCCAGCAAAGACAAAGGAGATTGTGATATCTCAACATATTTGAAAGCAGTGAATGCTAAAAGGGACTTCTAAAAAAAAAAGAGCAAAACTAAAAGATTAATTCTTGATAAAAAGAAAAACATTATAGCAGTCTAAATTGTTTTTAAATGTCTACAGGAATAAATATTGAAAAAGTTAGAATCATGAATGAGAAAGAGGAAACAACTGAGAACAGAATTTTTTAAATAATAGACAAAAAATCTTAAATATTATAAAATAAGTAAAGCTATAGAGAAATAAACTCAATATTTTGTATAAAATTTAATTTGAGAATTGTGGATAGGTAAATTAGTTACTGAAAGAGGTTTTTGACAAATCATATCATAATGTTGTCCAAAGCAACAGAAATAAATATACAAAAACACTAACAGGCATTGAGAAAATGGCAAAATTGCACTATAGGAATTTGGGAAGAATCTATGAATAGATGGAATACTTAAGAAGAAATACTTAATAAAATAATAAAAGTTTTATTCCAGAACTGAATAAATACTTGTTACATCACAACTGAAAAGGACATCAAGTGTTAGGTAGCATGAATTAATAAGTGAATGAAAAGCCCTGGCTGGTGTAGCTCAGTGGATTGAGCGTGGACTGGGAACCATGCGGTCCCGGTTCGATTCCCAGTCAGGGCACATGCCTGGGTTGCAGGCTGGGTCCCCAGTGAGGGCCATGTGAGAGGCAACTATACATTGCTGTTTCTCTCCCTCTCTTTCTCCTTCCCTTCCCCTCTGTCTAAAAATAAATAAATAAAATCTTAAAAAGAAAATTAGTGAATGAATGAATAAAAAATAAAAAAAAAACTGTCATAATTTATTTAGATAAGGAGAACCATGTTAAGTGCTATTGATTAAGAGATTTATTGTAGGTATTAGAATATATACCATGTGGGAGTTTGTTAAAAATGTATGCAATCTTAGCTTTTGTATATGATGTGGGCCTAATGATATGGGTTAGTCAAGAAAATAAACTGGACTTCAATGGTGAAGTAACAGAAAAAACGAGACAAACTATTACTTACGCAGATGAACTGGATTCCATATCTGACTCACAGTACCTCCAATCATAATTCCGTGGGTGACTTGGGGAGGAAGCTAGCACTCTTTTGCATGAAATCACACAGTTAAGTGTATTTGATCCAAGCCAGCGGAGAGAACCTGTAGAAGGTGGAACCGCTCTGGCATGGCTGCTACCCCTGCCAGGGTGGTGAGCTGGTGGACCCACAACCACACAGGTTCTGGTGCTCCACCCCAACTTTTATACAACAAAAACAGCTGTTTTTGACTTCCTTCCAGATGGGATTGAAAGTTATCATGTAACCAATCTCGACTTGGAACGACAAAGGGAAGAGGGCTCTAGGAAATTTAATTTTAGCTTCAATAGGTTGACAGTGCAATCTCACTACACTGCACACTTGGAAAATTTAAAGTCAAATTGCAGACTGTCAGGCATAAGAAATCTTAAGATTTACCAGAGACACATGACAGACAATTTAAAAATGTATGAATACAAGCTTGACAGCAGAGACATCATCATAAACAAATGATGTCAGGAGGTAATGGAATCATATCTTAATGGAAGTGAAAAAAATTTTTTCTTGGAATCTCATTTCAATCAAGCTATCAAGAGTAAATCATAAAATAAACACATTTTCAGATTTTCAAATGCAAAAATAATTTGAATATAAAATAGAACTCCAGTAAAAAAAAAAAAAATAGCATTTGTTAATTGAAAGATGGCTTCCAAATAGTATAATTACAAAAACAGCAATCCAAGAAGAAATGAGTTACCTAAGTTATAATATCAAATCATATATAGAGAGAGAACAAAGAACTAACAGAATTAAATTTCCACAAAATCTGTTTAGACAGATTGGCCTGTGGTTTCTTTGGCTCTTGGTTTGTCTCACATTCCATAAACATAAACAGAATTTTAATGGTGTACCAGCCATACTACAAATTTGAGGAGAAAACCACTGGAGAGATTGCAATATAGGAGGAGCCTGGCCCCGCTGACATGTTTGGGTTGCTGCCCTGTTACATATAGACTAGAACTTTTATGGGGGGAAATAGTCTGTTTTTGTTTCTATCACCCAGGCTTTCTGTTGCTTAAATCCAAAATATTTTTTTTTGTTTTAAATGTATTTATTACTATAGTTTTCCATTACCAGTTACCCTCCTTATAAGATCAAATTCATCATAGTCATTATAGTCAAACTGTGGGAGAGAAGTGTAATTGTAAACAATCACAAGGACAAAAAACAAACAAACACACAGACAAAAAAATGCCACATGATTATCCACAATTGCAACTTGTTATGGTAAAATTAAGGAGCGAGACCAGATAATAATTGGTGTGGCTGGAGTGTAATGCTAAAGATTTCATTTACGTTAAGATGAAAGGAAAAATTCAGAGCTGGGAATGGATGTAGAGAAAAGAAATATCCTGGTTCCAAGATGTTTGAGAAGGAGATTACCGGGTTATAAACCTGGCAAGTGGTTTATAAAAAGATTTACATCTCAAAGGACAGATAAGGGATTTGGGATTACAAATTCTCTAATGTAAATATTCAGAAAAGAAAGGAAGGAAGATCAGGGGCCTAGAGTCTGAAGAAGCTTATCTGAAGTGTAGTTAATCTAAGGGAAGTGTAAGGCCATTTCGAGCAATATCACGTGCAGTTTTAGAGGCAAAGACTGCACCCTTAAGGAGAATGCTCAGCCACTCAGCCAGTTTAAACAGCCCTAGATTTGTGGAGGTTAAGGCCGGTAATGAATTCAAATACGTATGTGCCTATCCCTAGCAGTTGTGTGTCCCTGATTGAACCTTAACTGAGAGAGAGTACTCAGACACAGGGAACAAACAGTAGAAATAAAATTTACATAGATGTAAATTGCATATAGTGGCATATGGAGATAAATACGTGACAAGGTGTAAGAATGAGTGAAGAAGCATTTGAGCTGGACACTTGCCTGCTCTGCATCTCTAAGCAGAAACACAGACTTTGAGGGGAGGTAGAAGGATACTCAAAGCTTGACTTTGTATTTGAGGCAGCAGACTTAAGCATGGTTCATCCCATTCCTGCAAGCAGGGTACCACTCCCAGGCATGGGCACAGTAGGAGCAGTTCCCAGGATAGAGCGCCGGGATGCTGCTCGGGCAGCAGACAGGCAGCGAATCGCTAAGCGAGCAGGAATAGAAACCGCTCTTGAGCCTAATATGATAGAAAAACAAAATCGCAGAATGTGGACATTCTGAAAGAAGCTTAGAGTATATAAAAATGTTGGCAAAAGAAACTGTTGTACTTCAAAGACAACTGCACTGATGTTTAACAAAGGAGATGAATGGAAGGGTAACAGTTTCCCACATGTGTGAATAGAAGAGGACAGATTAAAAACAAGAAATTGGAGTACGTGTTGTCCTCAGAATTTTATCTCAAATATTTAGGAAAACCTCTACCCTACTCTGAATTTTAGTGTTACGACTGGACCATTGTGCTTGTTTTTCATACTAATACAGTTAATTACCAGCCACTCCATTACTAATCTCTGAATTATTCAAACCTTGTACAGTAAATAGAAGGCCTATTAGATTGTATTCTCTCTGTTGCTCCAGCCTTCTTGCACAATTGCTGGGAAAATTGATAAAAACAGAGTGGAATTTTGGAGACCAAAAACTACCCACAGGAAGGTTTTTGTTGTTCCAACCTGTTTTTACAGAGCCTAAATTATATATATTTTTCTTCATATATATGTATATATATGAAGAATATATACATGAAGAATATATATATTCTTTTTAGCATTGTAGTTAGTAGAACTCAAGTTTCACTATTATTTTTTTAAAATCAGTTTTACTGATGTATAACTTACATTCAGTAAAGTTTGTCATTTTTTAAGTTCAGTTCCATGAATTCTTTAAAATGTGCATACAGTCCTTAGATGCCACCGGAACCTTCTGTCCTTGTAGATTGTTTCTTGTTTGCATTGATACACTTGTTAAGATAACAAAAAGGCTCTATTTACATACAATAAAAGCCACCTATTTAAGTGTACTATTCGATTAATTTTGGTTTCGTTTTTAGTGTCTGTGGACTGTGCATGAAGCTTTAGGCCAGTCACAAGCTGGCTGACTTTAGAGAACTGTAGCGTGTGGTGGCTCAGTCTACAGAACAAAGGCCCTTTCTGCACAGGTTTAGCACAAAAGCTCAAACAGATGCAACCTGCATTTCAGCGAGGACCACAGGGTAATGAATAGGCTGAGTCACCAAGAATATATGTGACCTCACCAGTTGGTAGCAAGTCACCAAGACTACAGTCATCAAGTTAACTTCAAGAATTTGATCTCAAGGTTCATATTGGTGGCTGTACCCATTTCTGGTGCATAGTATATATGGCCAAGCAAAGTCACAGTCTGGGGAGTTTTTAGTAGGTGAGAGTAGCCGCTGAATATAAGCTCTGCAGCTTAGCAAGAAAGCACAACTTCTCTCAAGCATGCGCGTCAGAGGCAAACACTTAATTCTAGATGGCAGAAGCTTTATGTGCTTCAGGAGTGAGGTCTGGGGCCTGAACCACGTGAACTGCTTCTCAGTTTCTAGTCGGCAGAATTTTGATGTCATCATGTGTCCTGATGAGTTTTCAGCTCTACATTGTTAGTGCTAGGCTAGTGAAAATATTTAGATCACCACTCATGAACTGTGTCTTCCATTCAGGACCCTTCATGCAGAAAAGGGCAGGCACCGACTGACCTTGAGATTGATGGTAACTTCTGCATCTGCTAAAATACCATCTCTGAGTGTATGAGCTAGAGGTGACTCCTCAGCGCTTAGGTATAAATGACAAAGAAACCTTTCCTAAGAAGCAGGTTTCTTAATACTAAGGAATTCCACTGTCGCATAGGACTAAAAAAAAAAAAAAAAAAAAAAAAAAAAAAAAAAAAAAAAAAAAAAAAAAAAAACAAAAAAAAAACAGTTCAAAAAATAGGGGCAATGCTATGTTATTTCCTCGAATTCATACACAATCAATCCAGCACTGTCATGTTAGAAACAGGGCTCAGAGAGAAATGGAAATTATAAGATTACGCTTAATGGAAAAATCCCTAGAGGTAATGTACATGTATCATATGAATATTAATTTTGTGCTAGTGTTTCTCCCGACTGAATTTAAAATCCCCAGAATGTGAATTCAGGACTGTGTGTACACTGACTGTTAATTTGGTGAGCCAAAAGCCAAGACTGTCTCATTGTTCCCTCATCCTCTCACATTCAGGTGATTTTATTCAAAGCCATAGGCAAGATTCAGCACTAGCTCCTGGCAACACAATTGCATCTGTGAGAGCAGGACTGGGTCCTGTGTGCCTGTGGATTACTGGATGTAGAGGGTAGAAGGCCAGGGTAGTAACACTCCTTCTACTTATTCTTAGGATACTTTGAAAGAGAGGTTTATCAGAGAAGGGCATGGAAATAAAATACTTTCTGAGGCCCTAAAGGAAATATACATACTAATCTTTTGGATGCTTTGAAAGGGAAGTATATCAGAGACAGACATGGAAAGAAACAGTTTCTGAGGCACTGAAGGAAATACACCTATTTCTGTAAGCATTAGCCCTGGGTATGGATGCCAAAGAAGCCAGCTTCTGCCTTGGCACTGAGAACCCCTAGACTTTAGATGCAACAAAATACAAAGGTGGGGAAGACAGACTGTGGATTTTTATTTCTTTAGAATGGTAATCTCACCACTATACCAGAGAAACAGATTGTGAGTTTTCTTTCTGTTTTGTGATTTAACTTCAAAGACAATTTACATTTAGAATTTAATTTCACCATGGTCTATAATATCAGGGCAGGATATATACATTCCCAAACAAACATATCTATTAACTGACATTTTTATCACTTCGTTAGCTTTACACATCTGGGTAATATTTTTTAATAATTACTTTATTGTTGTTCAATTACAGATATTTGCATCCTCTCCCCTTCCCTCCTCCCTTCCCCTCCAACCCTTCCTCCCCCCCTCAGCCTCCCTCCTCACCCTTAGTTCTGTCCATGTGTCCTCTACAGTGTTTCCTGAAAACCCTTCTCCCCAT
>PVJI01024454.1:0-21905 GCA_004026765.1 Micronycteris hirsuta
CCTGTACAGAAAAAGTAGGCTGAGTCCTGGACTAGGTGAATCAATTACAACTTGTCGTATAAAATATGACAAATAGGAGAAATCTACAATATTGATCTAAAGAGTGTTAATAGAAATCATGACTGAAAGTAACCACTATAATTAAAGCAATTAATTGCTGAAGAAAGGATACATTTTATCATCAACTTATAGTTTTATATTTTCAGAGATTTTGTTCAATAGATTAGAATAATCTGCAGTATAACTCTTCCTCCTTTTACACCAGATTTAAGGAAAATCTTAAATTTATTTTTCTCTAATCATTTCTAGAATGTGTTAAACCACGTCACATCTTGAAGTCTCTGTACAAAAAGAATATCCTTGAGTGAGGAATGTCTCAAATGATTTTGAGAATGTTGGAGTCTCTTTAAATACTTCAATATTTTATAATAAAGTAAGAAAAATGAAAGAGACTAACTTACAATTGTCTGTTTCTTTAAAAAATGAAAAAATAATTTTAATTGAGCATGCCCTGCAAGTTCATTACTGTGATAGATGCAGCGGAACATTCAAAAGAAATTTGAACTCTGCCCTTAAAGAGGTAACACTGTGGCACAAACGTACTGAGATGAAAGTATTACTACTTCCTCTGGAAGACTTCCCTACTCACATATCTGCATGCATCTGCTCACCTGCCAGTGCACTCTTTAGATTGTAAGTGCAAGTTAAGTTCTTCCTTTTACTTAAAATAAATTAACGTCGGTCCAGTTCTACAATGTTATTTTCTTTGGTTGACCTTGCACTATGCTGGGGACTAGAGTTATAAACATTGATGCATCCTGGTCCTTGCCCTCAAGTGGCTCCAGGTTAGCTGAATAAGAAAGACAACAGATTTTTTTTTCTCAACCTGCTAACTGGAAGCATGCATAGTGTGATTTGGGAACCCTCAGTCCAGTGTTGTTGGAGGTGACATTAAATAAATCTATACTCTGATTTCTCTTCAGATCATATAAATCTTTAGCCTTTTAAATAAATCTTATACAGCAGATCCTCAAATAAAGTCAACACAATAAGGTCATTTCATTAATTGTGGATGAGATGCTATAGAAACAACTCTTGTTTATACAATTAGTTTCTGGTAAAATTGATTTTATTATATGTCATCTCACTTAAAGTTGCAGAACCTATCAATGATGTTAAGTGCAAACTCACTCTACTATTGAAGGTTACACCTTTATGACATCATAAAATTGATTTCTGAAATCAATTTTCAGAAATCTTCTTTTCTTTGTTGCTTACCTAAATCAACCCACAATATACTTTCAAATTTATATCTTGTTTTGTCTCAGCTTTGCCTTTCTGTCTTTGTTTCTGCTGCTCTAGATCTGCTCGTGCTCCTCTCCACCTGGCGTTGCTGGGCCACACTTCTCATTGCACCTCCAACTCTTCCCTCTTAATCCGTTTTGTGTTCATTGTCTGGAGTAGTGTTTCTGAAACATCACTTTCCATGTATCATGCCACAGTAACTCCATATTTCCTCCTAGGTCAAAGTATCTTTATATTTTAGCTTTTATATCCTCAGGTTATTTACTATATCTGGTGGGGGGAAAATGAAATCACCTCCACAGTCTTAAAATTTTCTGCCTTTGGTTTTCATTTTTAAAGAGCTTATTTTTGATGATGATGATACCAACATGATTTAGCGTAAGATATTAGTTGATATTTGTCTAGAATATTTATTACTTAAGTGTATTTATAGTCTATGAACAAGTAAAATTTTTACTTTACCATGTTGTTGACTGCAGTTTTAAAAATTAAATTCCACCTTCATTTCTTTTTTTGAGCCCTAATAGGGATTGTTCTAGTTGACAGTAGAGATAACAATGTGTAACAGAAGTTTCTCTCTTTACAAAGGCTATAATCTTGATTGGATCCCAAAGGAGTGACAAATCTCTGCTACAAGGCTCATTGACATATGCGCCATAGGAAAAGCCTATAGTGTTTTATGAGTCCAGCAAAAGGGAAATAAAATGTGTACATAAAGTGTATGTATATAAAGTGTAAAATGTGTACATAAAGTTCCACATTATGTACATTAGGGACCACTCCATGGAAAAGGTAGCTTTGAAATTTTAAGGATGTCTACATTCTCAATAAATGAAGATGTAGATGAAAAAGAAGGCAGAAAGGAATATGTGTTTTTTTCAGGCCAAAAGGGAGCCAGATTGGACCTAAGTGTAAGATTTGTGAGAGGCAGCAGTGCTGATGAGTTAACACAATGTGGAGGACTTCGAATGCCCTCCTGAGGAATTTGGATGGTATTCTATAATAGACAAATAAACACTGTGGGCTTCAGAGCAAGGTACAACCTAGCTATAGTTGTGTTTAAAGAGTTTTTCCTGGAAACTTTTTGATAAATGGAGAGAGAAGAGACACTAGGGAGAGAAAGATGGAGACCAATTGAAATTGTCTCTAGGAATGTAAGGTGGTTCAATGTTAGAAAGTTTAGATACAATATTTAACTCTTATAACAACTAAAATTTAAAACATGGCTTCCATAATTTTTTAAAGCATGATAGCATACCTAGAAGACCCTGTAGGATCCATCAAAAAACTACTTGACTTAATAAGTGAATTTGACAAAATAGTGAGGTACAAAGTCAATATTCAGAAGTCAGTGGCATTTTTGTACATCAATAATGAAATATCAGAAAGAGAAACAAGGAAAAAATCCATTTACTATAGCAACAAGAAAAAAAAATAAAGTACTTAGGAATAAATTTAACCCAGGAAGTAAGAGACCGTACCCAGAAAATAGGGAACACTGAAGAAAGAAATTGAGGCAGACTCAAATAAATGGAAGCATATAGCATTCATGGATTGAAAAATTAACATAATTAAAATGTCCATACTACCCAAAATAATCTATAGATTCAATGCAATTCCTATTAAAATACTAAATGTATATTCCACAGATTAAAACAAATACTTCAAAAATTTATATGGAACCAAAAAAGACCCCAAATAGCCTCAGCGACTTGAGAAAGAAGAACAAAGTAGGAGAGATCACAAGATCTGATATCAAACTATATTACAAGGCCACTGTAATTAAAACAGTCTGGTACTGGCATAGGAACAGACACATAGTTGAATGGAACAGAATAGAGAGCCCAGAAATAAACCTATGTCTCTATGGTCAATTACTATTTGACAAAGGGGACATGAGCATACAATGGAGTAAGAATAACCTCTTCAATAAATGGTGTTGGGAGATCTGGACTGGTGCATGCAAAAAAATGAAACTAGACAACCAACTACACCATATACCTGAATAAACTCAAAATGAATAAAAAACTTAACCACAACACCATAAAATTCCTAGAGAAAAACAGAGACAATGAAATTTTAGATATTCCAAGCAGCAATATTTTCACTGATATATCGTTTAGGGCAAGGAAAATAAAGGAAAAAAATTAAAAAATTTGACTACATGAAATTAAAAAGCTTCTGCACAGCTAAAGAAACCATGATCAAAATGAAAAAGGAACCAACTGTATGGGAGAACATGTTTGCCAATGATAGAATGGACAAGGGTTTAATCTCCAAAATATATAAAGAGCTCATATGACTCAACACCAAGAAGACATACAATCCAATTAAAAAATAGGCAAAGGACCTGAATAGACACTTTTCCGAGGAGGACATATAAATGGCCCATAGACATAAAAAAAATACTCAATATCACTAGCCATCAGAGAGATGCAAATTTAAACCACAATGACATATCACCTCACACCTGTCTGAATGATTGTAATTAATAAATCAACAAACAACAAGTACTAATGAGGAGGTAGAGAAAAGAGAACCCTAGTGCACTGTTGGTGGGAATGGTTAGGTAGATACATTATGCCTCCTCACACAACCAAAAGAAGGAAAACAAGAGTTGTGTAATCACTGTGGAAAACACTATGGAATTTCTTCAAAAAATTAAGAATGGAACTGCCTTTTGACCCAGAAATTCCATTGCTGGGAATATACCCTGAGAATCCCTAACATCAATTCAGAATAACTTATACACTCTTATGTTCATAGCAGTGCTGCATACAAGAGCCAAGTATTGGAAACAGCCTAAGTGCCCATCAGTAGATGAATGGAACAAAAAAACTGTGATACATTTACACAATGGAATACTATGCAGCAGAAAGAAAGAATGAATTCCTACCCTTTGTGACAGCATGGATGGAAATGGAGACTATCATGCTAAGTGAGATAAGCCAGTTGGTGTAAGACAAATACCATATAATCTCACTTATGAGAGGAATCTAATGAACAAAATAAACTAATGGGAAAAACAGAACCAGAGGCATGGAAACATGGAACAGACTGATAGCTGCCAAAAAAAAAAAAAAAAAAAAAAGGGCGTAGGGTGCAGGGAGGGAATGGGAAGGGATTAGTCAAAAAGCATGTATGGGTGACCATGGACATGGACACCAGTGTGGGGACTAACTGTGGGAGCAAAGGGGTGGGCTGGGCAGAGGAGGGTAAAGGGGAAAAAACTGGGACAAATGTAATAGAATAAACAAGATAAAAAAATAAAAAGCTTGATACACTTTATCATATGCTTTTAATCAAAAGAATAACATATAAATGAAATGTAAAAGATGGTCACTAACTTGATAAAAATGATGTATCATACAAAAATCTACCATTATGCTTAGTGTGAAATGGAAAACACATTTTTATTACAATCAAAAGAAAGATCTCACTATTGTATTATTTATTTTCTGAAAGTATAACCAAATACAAATGTTGAAAGATATTCAAAATTATGACTATTAACAGGTCACAAATTTTTCTACATGGGAATTTCAAAAGATCAATTTAAAAATATTACAAGTGGGACTTCTGGCCAAGATGGAGGCACTAGGTAGATACACTTACCCTCCTCACACAACTAAAAGAAGGAAAAAAACAAATTTTAAAACAAATAAACAACAAAAACTGACAGAAAACAGAACTGTATGGAAGTCTGACAACCAAAGAGTTAAAGAAGAAACATTCATCCAGACCAGTAGGAGGGGTGGAGATGGACAGCTGCGTGGACAGGACTCACCATAAGGCAGCAGCTAGTGGAGGGGGTGGTCCCACATTCACGTGCAGATAAACTGGGAGGAACAACTGGGGAGTGAGACAGACCACACAACCTAGGGTTCCAGCACAGAATAAAGCCTCAAACCACCAATTGAAAACACCTGTGGGGGTTAAGGTGGCAGCGGGAGGAACTCCCAGCCTCACAGGAGAGTTTGTTGGAGAGACCCACAGAATCCTAGAATGTGCACAAGCCCACCCACTGGAAATCAGCACCAGAAGGGCCCAATTTGCTTGTGGGTAGCGGCGGAAGTGACTGAAAACCAGCAGAAAGCAGAGCAAATGGCATTGTTCCCTCTCGGATCACTCCCCCATAGATAGCGTCACAATGCAGTGATGTGGGTTACCCTGCTCTGGTGAACACCTAAGGCCCCTCACCTTACTATGCAACAGGCTCCCACGACCAAAAAAGTGGCCAAAATGGAAGAACAGATCAAAGCCCCAGAAAAAATACAACTAAGCAATGAAGAGATAGCCAACCTATCGATATACAGTTCAAAATACTGGTAATCATGGTGCTCACAGAACTGGTTGAGTATGGTTGCAAAATAGAGGAAAAAGTGAAGGCTATGAAAAGTGAAATAAAGGAAAATGTACGGGGAACCAACAGTGATGGGAGAGAAACTAGGACTCAAATCAACGGTGTGGACCAGACAGAAGAAAGAAACATTCAACCAGAACAGAATGAAGAAACAAGAATTCAAAAAAATGAGGAGAGGCTGAAGAACTTCCAGGACAACTTTAAATGTTCCAATATCTGAATCATAGAGGTGCCAGAAGGAGAAGAGGACGAGCAAGAAATTAAAAACTTATTTGAAAAAATAAGGAAGGAAAACTTCCCCAACCTGGTGAAGGAAATAGACTTCCAAGAAGTCCAGGAAGCCCAGAGAGTCCAAAAGAAATTGGACCCAAGAAGGAACACACCAAGGCACATTGTTATTACATTACTCTAGATTAAAGATAAAGAGAGAATCTTAAAAGTAGCAAGAGGAAAGGAGAGAGTTACCTGCAAAGGAGTTCCCATAAGGCTATCAGCTGGTTTCTCAAAAGAAATCTTGCAGGCAAGATGGGGCTGGAAAGAGGTATACCAAGTCATGAAAGGCAAGGACCTACATCCAAGATAACTCTATCCAGCAACGCTATCATTTAGAATGGAAGGGCCAATAAAGTGCTTCCAGATAAAGTAAAGTTAAAAAAGTTCATCATTACCAAGTCCTTAATGTGAAATGTTAAAGGGACTTATCTAAAAAATGGAAGAAGATAAAAAAATGTGAACAGTAAAATGACAACAAGCTCACAACTATCAACAACTGAACCTAAAAAAGAAACCGAAAACAAAAATAAACTAAGCAAATAACTAGAACAGGAACAGAATCACAGAAATGGAGATCACATGAAGGGTTATCAGTGGTGAAGGGGAGGGTGGAGAAGGGGGAAAAAGGTACAGGGAAAAAGAAGCATAATTGGTAGGTACAAAATAGACAGGGGGAGGTTAAGAATAGTATAGGGAATGGAGAAGCAAAAAAAACTTGTATGTATGACCCATGGACATGAACTACAGGTGGGGGGAATCCTAGAGGGAATACGGGTACCAGGCAGAAGGGGATAAATGGGAGAAAAAATGGGACAACTGTAATAGCACGTAGGAGAGCAGGAAGAAAAACAAATGAAATTATCTGAAGAGACAATTTGCATACTTACATTTGTTTGGGAAAGGGAAATAAAAGTCAGCAGAAGAGCCAGAAAAAAGTCCTTCAATGAAGTGGTAGAACCAGTTTGGACCAATGCCATTTAAATCAAAGAAAGAATGTTGAGATGAACAGGTTCCAAAACAGTCCTGAAGACAGGAGGAAAATAAAAAGAGTGCACCATTCTCCTGATTTCTCCCCCCACACTTTGGCTCTTACTTTTTCTTTACAGCCATATTCTTCTCTAGCACTCATTTGGTGCACTGCTTCCTTATAGGCATGGCCCTGCATCTACACCCCTCTTCCCTGTCTGCAGTCTCTCACTGGTCTCATGCAAGAACAACCTGAAGGTAGATCTGTTTAGTCCAGGTCTTTTTCACTCTGAACTCTACACCTCCATATCCAAATGTCTGCCTGAAATCTCCTCTTGAAAGTTTCAAATACAACTCAAATTCAACATGCTGAATATTTATGATCTCAGAATGGGTTCTTTCCCTTTGACCAGGCAGTAAGACTACCCATCTATCCAGTTGTGCAAGACAGAAACTCAAGGGATATTGTCTATACATTTTTTCCCTTACCCTTACATTTCCAATCTAGCACCAAGTTTTATTAATTTTACATCTGAAACATCTCTCTCAAATTAATTTCCTTTTCTCCATCTGACAATCACTGTCTTTGCCAAGTGATCTTTGTGCCTCACCTGGATTGCTACTGTTAAAACTTCCTAAAAGACCTGCATCTGTCCTGGCCAGTCTCTAATCTGTCTACCGCACTAGTGCTAGAAAAAGTATTTCCAAGAGCAAACCTAAGCATATCATCTCCTTAAAGATACTTTCATTGCCTTTTAGATAAAAAGGGGAACGAAAATCAGGGTCCTTGTACGCCTTCTTTTTTGCAATTATCATAGTTGCAAGTTTACGTGTATACTGTGTTGCTGTCACTCTCTGTCCTCACCACTAGAATGTGATGTCCATGAGAATAAGAACCATATTTTTTTTTAAATCAAAACTGTATTCCTGACCCCTAGCACATGATAGTGTCAATAAATATTTTTGAATTAAAAAAAATGAAATGAAGCAACATGGAATTTCAAGAAGGAAAGGTGTCGTTTAAAAGGATGAAGCCGCAAATTTTGAAAATGGATGACGATTAGTGAATTCCAGAGATACCTAGGCTACTGTTAAGTGGGTGTCCAAAGAGAAAGACTATGGAGTTTGCTCTAGAGAGGAGAAAAATGAGGACTTGATCCCCTAAGTGATGGATTCTGAAGAAATGCAGGATATAAATGTCTAGAGGTCTGAATAAGGTCAGAGATGTGTATTAGAAGTAAAATATGTGATTTCTGGAAGCAGAGGAAGTTGTTGTCCTAAAATGTTTGTGTTATGATTTAAATGTTAGAAGTGGAACAGTTTCTCAAGGCTTAGGGCGTGGCCATAGGAACTGTCATTTATGACAGTATGATTTGTACTGTAGATATTATGAACAAACTTCCTGAGAAGTTAAAGCTTCTTAAAGTTGGGAAATATGTCCTCTTCCCTGTGATTCCTTGGCATTTCTTGAGACCCTATCTATGCCCAATAAATATTTTAAGTTAAATTAAATTAAAGGCCCATTTTCCAGAAATTCTGCCACCTTAGCTCTCATGGCATGTTTCTAGTCTCCATGTCCATGGAAACTCTCTTTCATCCCAACTTTTGAAAAATGATTAGCATTAGTCACATTCAGTTCCTCGTCACTTGATCTCAAACAGTGGTTTATTTATCTTTTATTATTGAGGATTTCAAGAATAAATTTGTGATTGTCATCAGTGAGTAGTACATGTCTTTTGGCAATTATGACAGAGTTACAACAACCTGGCAACAGGTTTTTAAAACATGTTTCTGGTTCTTGGGAGGGTTTTCCAGCACAAGCAACTGCAAACATCATCAAAATTCCGTGATATAATCAACCTGGTACTGTGAAAAGCTGATGACTAACTCCTGGAACTGCGCATGCAAGCAGTCAAGGGTGTATATTATGTGTCATAGAATGGTGGACTTAGAGTCAGGGAGAAGAACACTCAGTTAAATCTGCATATATTCAGGGATATTAATTGAGAAGTATGAGAGAAATGCCCTAGTCTATTAGGAATCTTGTATCAATATTATATCATCAACTTTTATTTCAGACTAATCACATCAAAGAGTAACAACAGGAACTTAATAAAATTTTTCACCATCAAAAATACTTACATTCAGAGATATTAAATTTGATGGTAATCAATGCTTTGCACAGTAAAACACAATGGAAAATTATTTTTCACAGTGTTCTTAAAATATCCATTTTTAGGCCTTATTTACACTTACTAAAGCCACAGTTATAGAGTGCATGTCTCAGAAAGCTATATTATTAATAAGTGCCCAAAGTGGATTGAATGTAATAAAGTTGGAAAATCTCTGACTGGCCTAGTTAATAAGATTTTATTCCTAAATTGTCTTGATGACTATATCACAGCTATTACAAACGAGCAAGGATACAGTGGTCCTGGATGTATTGTATTATTTATTTAAGCTGTTTCTGCCAGTTTCTGACATTTTCAGCAATGGTGAACAACCTGAATATTTCTATTAATTTGGAGACATTGCTTGGAATAGAGGGAAAGGAGCAAACTTTGGAGTCAGAGAAAGTTTAAATTCTGGATCTTCTACTGCATGGCCTTGGGTCAACCAATCACTGTCCCTGTGTTTCAGTTTTTTTATTTGAGCTAATAATATCTGTTTAGTATCAAGGGTTTATGGGAATTCAGTGAGGAGCATGGAAATCATGGTTGAATTTGTGGATCTTCAGGTAGTTCAACAGAGATTAAATTCAGCCTGTGGCGATAAAGTACTTAGTAATTCTAATATACCTAAACTGATGGACTGTGGGCAAAAATAGATTATTGTTTTAAAATTATTTGATGGCTGACAGGTTGATTCATTCATACTTTTGTCCTAACATAAACTGAATAATCTACAACTGGAAGACAGTTTCTATCACATGGCTACCAGTAATCTATGTGGACTGGTGTATTCCAGAGCCATGTGAAGTAGGTCTTAACAATACTAATAATTTTATAAAATCTTAGAATTTATTAATAGGCATGTGATAATATGGCAATACTTTTAAATTTCTTTTGGGATTCAAATGTCTTTCCCAAGTAGCCGTGACCATTTTAGCCAATGATGGCAACATTTCACACTTTAAACTCCTACTGAAGACTGAGTGTGTTGTCGATGTCACAGCCCGCTGACACTCAAATGGTGATATAAATCCAGCAATGATTTGTGTACATAATCAAAAATATCCAGTGAGAGTGAATATATAAGTTTTGAAGATATACAATTTAACTTCTGTCAGAATATTACATTGAATGAAGATTATGAAGCTATAAACTTCATACATGAAAATAAAACATGTTCTGAGGAAGGTTTTCAGTAACTCTAAATGTATACCTTTATTTTTTGTAGTTTTTCAATGCTAATTCAGTTAGATAAGGCAAGACAAAGAGAGGTTAAGAACATGTAGCAGATACATCTGGAATTCAGTGTAAAAATTAGCTCAAGATGGTATTTTGGTTGATATTAAATAATAAAATAAGTCTTTATAATGCATTAAATTCTGCCCCTCTCATGGACTACCTCTTAAGAAGTCAGGCACTTTAATTAATTAACAAATAATTAAATAATAATGATGTTATTTCATCAAACTCCACAAGCTAGGCCTACTCAAGTATATTTCAATAAATACCCTTTAACTTTATTTCTGGAAAAGGTACCCATCACTAATGAGGCCCCAAATGGAAGAAAGAAGTAAAAGAAAGACTCCCTGTGAATGACTTTATTTACACCTTTGCATTTTGGCATGCTATAGAACATTACAATTTTACGTAAGCTACAGAGTTAAAATAAGATGTATATTGTGGCTTGGAAAATATTGACCTCTTCTGCTATAACATAGAGCAAAATAGCTCCATGTAAAATAATTAATTTCCCAGTCCTCTGTCACAAGTGTTCGAAGTTGAATATTCTTTTATCTTGTAGGTCTCTGGGAAATTTGAGTAACTGGGAGTAATAATCTTTAAAAGATTTTGTCATGTGCAGTTTTACTTTAGTGAAACTCATAATAACACTGAGTTTAGAAAAGTAGAGAAATATTCCTCTACCATGCAATGATAAATTTACCTCTGGCTAAGAATGCTTTGATTCAATTTACAGACATTTATACAGGCAACACTATAGAGCAAACACACATAAATGACATGTTATAAATACTACATCACTAAATTTTGAAGGTGGAAAATATATCATAGGATATAATTTGGAATCTGTAAATGGAGCATGTATAAGACAAGAGTGCATTGACAAATCAAATCAGGAATGTAGGATTTATATGAGTGAGAAAATTCATTTGGGAAGGGAGAGAATAAGGAAATGGGGTTGTCTAGTATAATATCACTTGTGTTAACACAATATTGTCAATTCTGTTAAGAATTCCTAGCTGACCCTTCAAAAAGCATGAGAGGGTTGTTTAAAAAAGTACTAAACTCAGTTGAAACTAATAGTACCCTATTACTTTAGGGAAAAATTCCAAGTTACCCCATTAAACATTTTAAATGTTCTAAAAACATTTTTTAAGATCTCATTTAAAAAATTCCCCCAACTTAACTCAGCTTAAGTAAATCATTTTAACTTAGGAGATGTAAAATGAAGAAGCTGAATATTAATATAAACAATATGAAAATACAGTGCTGTTCCCATCTGCCTCCTTGGAAGGTTATCTACCACTCCAAGGTTATCTACCATCCTGGTGAGGATGACGGTGTCAGTTGCTACTTGCTTCAGTGTGAGAAGTACACTTGTCAGGTTTTCCTTTATTAAGTCAGAACCACAGCAGTAAAGGGAAAAATGAGTGTGTTATCCTGCAATGTCACCAGTAGGCAAAGCAGTTGATATTGCACCTATACTAGAAACAGACACTCCATAAAAATTACAGCTGCAGCCCCATCTCAAGATACAGGCCAAGACAAACCCAGGTTACCCCAAAAGATCTCATCCTGTTGCCACTCTCCTATGCAATACCCCTCCCAGAAAAAAATTCCTGTTTTGAATTTTATTTTACCTATTGTGGTCACTAAACTAGGAGTGCTTGGGGGCTGGTGGACTTCACTATGTAACCAGATTCTTTCTCTCTAATGGTTAACCCTGGTCTGAATATGTGGTTGGATTTTTATTTATAATATCTGTGAAATGGACCGGATACTTGGCACAAATTCCTAATTCATCCCACATACATGAATACATATGACGTGTTTAGTTCTTTTCAAATGTTGCCTGAACTACATGGCAAATTAAAAGAGAGTGAGAGAATTATGTCAATTGCCATCAGAAGACCCATATTTTTACATGACTGAGTTTTATTCCTTCCACATGCTAGAGATGCACTACAGGCCGCACAGAAGTGAAGAAAACCCTGAATCAAGTTTTAGTTCCCTGCCGTGACTCCATTAGTATTAATAAAACTAAAAAGTTTACAAAGGCTACGGAGAGCTCTTGCCCAGCAGCACTGTTTTCACCTATTTTTCTCACTGTGGTTTCACACCTTGCTCCACAACCACTACAGCACCGAGTTGTGCATCATAAATCACGTTGTTAGCTCTTTGGTGGTGGCAATTGAACCTAAATCACACGCTGAGAAAAAGCATGCTGGGATCCTGGCTACTCAGTGTATTGTACTGTATTGTACTTCGTGATTCGACTTCGGGCTGTGCTTGGGGAGGCGGATCCAAGGGTCTGGCTAAAGTGATGGTCCGAGGAGCTCCTCAAGTGACCAATGGTGGCTGTCCTCCCCATGCTGCTACTCAGGCCCCCGCCTCCTTCCAGACTACTTAGCCCAATGCCACCACTACTAATTCCAGCTTCACTGCCAACGAAGCCACTGCTGACTGTGCCGCTGCCTCCAATTATCCCGGCTGGGCCACTCATTCCAGTTAGGCCAGAGCCAGAGATAACCCTCTCTGTCACAATCACGTTGTGGGCATTGGATAAGTCAGGGTGCATACCCGAAGTGCCCATCATACCAGACATGGGTTGGATTACTCTTTCTGTCACTACCACATTTGAAGACTCTCTAGGATCAGGGATGGTCAAAGTGGCGGGTAGACTTGAACTTGGTGCTATTATCCTTTCTGTCACTACAACGTTGGAGCCATCTCTCAAGTCAGGCATCTCTAACATTCCATGAAAATCAGTACCAGAGATCGGGCCGACCACCCTCTCTGTCACCACCACGTTTGAGGCATGTCGGTTATCATGAATGTGGACAGAGGGTTTCAGAGTGCCAGAGGTGCCATAAGACTCGGTCACTGTGACATTACCATAGCCCAGAGGATCAGGAATAGGCATGGGATGCTGCACACCAGGTCCCGAGGGGTAGGTGCTCTCAGAAATGACTGTGGTAGTGCCGTAACGTGGGAAGATGGGAGGGGGCCCGCTAGCAAAGGGTTCTACTTCCTGAGGAGGGTAAATTGGTCCAGTGCTCTCAGGTGGCCATGAGGGATCAAGGTCTGGATACGGATCAACATTTTTTCCCAGGGTGATATCTGCCAACTTCTTAAATTTAGGCCCAAGTGTATCCAAGAAGTTGTCATCCAAGTCTTCTCCAATGAAGCTACAACAACCCACAGAGCCAGCAGGGGAACCCACGCCTTCAATGTCATATATGAGCAAACAGTCATTGGATGGGCGTCCTTCTTCTTCATCTGCGTAAGCGTATGCTTTCTAAGTTGGTAGAGGAAAGAGAAAATGAAGTCATGAATGCATATTTAACAGTAACGGAAGTCCCTATCATTATTTTTTAAATGACATTACCAAAAAAAATAAAAATAAAAAACAAAATTCTAACATCTACTAGAGACGCTCTAAAAATCATATAATAGCATGAAATAATATGCTTAGAAATTATTTTAACTGTCATTCCAATAACATTTTGAATTTTAAAATTTATTTAAATAGACTTTGTATTAGTGTGTAATGGACACAAAAGCACATAAAGAAATAGTATGAAATATTTTGTAACCAAGTTAGAAGGAGGTAATTAAAAATGCTGAATTTGAAATCACCAAATTGTGTATTTTTTTGGTTTACTTATAAAAAGTAGCTGATTTGAATTCGTTCAGGATTGTGCTTTCCTTTCCTCATTGAGCAATTATGGTGAATCTGTGACATTTATTTCAATGTGGCTCTTTCCACAAAACAGCAGAAAAATTTAACTCTGGATCTATGCAATTTTTGGATTCAAAACTGAAGGTGACCAATGACAACTTTTCAAACTAGAATCTCCTTCAAATCAAAGTGAAGCCCACAGACATGTGTACTTTTAGTTCATCTTTGGTGTTCGTGATAATGGACTGCAAACTCTCAGGTTAAGTATCAGAAATGCATTCACTAGAAAACCAACTCATTGAGCCCTTTCATTCCCAAATAGTTTTTGAGTCCTTACCGTTTGCAATACATTCTATTAGGAACTTAGCAATGAAGTAATGAACAAAACTAGATAAAGTCCTTTTCGGGCAGGGCTTACAGCTGAGTAGGATGAGACAGACAACACAGAAACACATTTGTCAGGAGGAGGTGAGTGCGAGGTGAAGAGACAGAAAGTGATGGGGGTTGCTCTTTCAGGTAGAATGGTCAGGGATGCCATCTCCAAAGGTGATGTTTGATCGGAGATTTGAATCACGTGATAGTGAGTAAGTCATATAGAATGATCTGGGCAGAAGGAGCTGTAAGTGCACAAGTTGGGAGGCAGAATTGTACTTTTCATGAAAATATATTAATTTGTTGGGACCTGGATAGGTAGCATTCCTATGGATTGTAGCAACAGAGCTCTTATTATTACCCATTGGGATTAAAAAATATATATTTTATTGATTATGCTATTATGGTTGTTCCATTTCCCCCCTTTATTCCCCTCCACCCTGCAACACCCCACCCACCTTCCCCCCCTTTAGTTCATGTCTGTGGGTTACACATATAAGTTCTTTGGCTTCTACATTTCCTATACTATTCTTAATCTCCCCCTGTCTTTTTTCTACCTACCATTTATGCTACTTATTCTCTGTAACTCCTCCCCCTCTCTCCTCCCCCAACTCCCCTGTTGATAACCCTCCATGTGATCTCCATTTCTGTGGTTCTGTTCCTCTTCTAATTGTTTGCTTAGTTTGCTTTTGCATTTGTTTTAGGTGTGGTTGTTAACAACTGTGAGTTTACTGTCATTTTACTGTTCATATTTTTTATCTTCTTTTTCTTAGATAAATCCCTTTAACATTTCATATAATAAAGGCTGGGTGATGATGAACTCCTTGAACTTGACCTTATCTGAGAAGTGCTTTATCTGCCCTTCCATTCTAAATGAAAGTTTTGCTGGATAGAGTATTCTTGGATGTAGGTCCTTGCCTTTCATGACTTGGTATACTTCTTTCCAGCCCCTTCTTGCCTGCAAGGTCTCTTTTGAGAAATCAGCTGACAGTCTTATGGGAACTCCTTTGTAGGTAACTGTCCTCTTTTCTCTTGCTGCTTCTAAGAGTCTCTCCTTATTTTTAATCTTAGGTAATGTAATTATGATGTGCCTTGGTGTGTTCCTTTTTGGGTCCAACTTCTTTGGGAGTCTGTGAGCTTCCTGGACTTCCTGGAAGTCTATTTCCTTCACCAGGTTGGGGAAGTTCTCCTCCGTTATTTGTTCAAGTAAGTTTTCAATTTGTTGCTCTTCCTCTTCTCCTTCTGGTATCCCTATAATTTGGATGTTGGAACATTTAAAGATGTCCTGGAGGTTCCTAAGGCTCTCCTCATTTTTTTGAATTCTTGTTTCTTCATTCTTTTCTGATTGACTGTTTCTTTTTTCTTTCTGGTCCACACTATTGATTTGAGTCCCACTTTCTTTCCCATCACTATTGGTTCCCTATACATTTTCCTTTATTTCACTTAGTGTAGCCTTCATTTTTTCATCTAATTTGCAACTAAATTCAACCAATTCTGTGGGCATCTTGATTACCAGTGTTTTGAACTGTGCATCTGATAGGTTGGCTGTCTTTTTGTGGCTTAGTTGCATTTTTTCTGGAGCTTTGATCTGTTCTTTCATTTGGGCCATTTTTTAGTCTCCGCACGCCTGCTATGTATAAGGGGCAGAGCCTTAGGTGTTCACCAGGGTGGAGCAATCCATGTTGTTGTGTTGTGAGGCTGTCTGTGGGGAAGGGGTCTGAGAGGGAACAATGGTGCTTGCTCCACTCTCTGCTGGCTTTCAGCCACTTCTCTTGCCTTCTCTTGCTACCCACAAGCAAATTGGGCCCTTCTGGTGCTGATTCCTGGGTGGGTAGGCTTGTGTACATTCTAGAACACTGTGGGTCTCTCCACTGAACTCTCCTGTGAGGTTGGGAGTTCCTCCTGCTGCTACCTCAACCCCCACAGGTGTTTTCAATTAGTGGTTTGTGGTGTTATTTCCCCGAGCTTCAGCCCTGGGCTGTGTGGTCTGTTTCCCTCCCCAGCTGTTCCTTTATCCACATGCAAATATGGGACCCCTGCTCCACTGGCCTCGGGCTCACTGGGTCCACCAGCCACAGCCTTGCCTCCAGCCCTCTCTGCCCAGCTCCACCCTTCCTACTGGTCTGGATGAATGTTTCTTCTTTAATTCCTTGGTTGTCGGACTTCCATACAGTTCGATTTTCTGTCAGTTCTGGTTGTTTTTTGTTTTTAAATTGTTCTTGTCCTTCTTTTGGTTCTGTGAGGAGGTACAGTGTGTCTACCTATGCCTCCATCTTGGCCAGAAGTCTCTCCATTGGGATTTGAAAAACTTTTACTAGTATCTTATTTCAAAATATCAGCCACCATATAAACCCTTAAGAGAGTTCATGAAGGCATTTTAGGCCAGGATGTAGAAGGTCATATGTGTATCAAAAAGTAACTCTTTAAAGCTTAAGTATCACATGGCATGTCACCACGGGCAATTCTGTCTCTACCTGAGAATGGCAAAATTGATTCTTACAGGTTCTTAGAATGTTCTGGAATTGTATTACAGCTCTTGAACACACTCTTATGGAATGTTTATTTTGTGCCTTGAACTGAACTAGGTAATGGCAATGTAATATGGAGAACATTTATTTGAGGCACCAAAAAGTGTGGTAACATATAAACCTACAGACTTTAGCAATGGTATTTTCTATAAAAAGTATAAACCAAGTATATAGAGAGTCCCTGGCATACAATGGCTCAACTTAACAATATTTAAATGTATGATGGTGTAAAAATGATGTGCATTCGTAGATATGGGGTAGATTAAGGTAGCATGTTTGTTAGGTTAGGTGTATTAAATGCATTTTCAATTTAAAACTTTTCAACTTATGATGGGCTTAAGGGGACAGACCCTATTGTAAGTCGAGGAGAATGTGTATTACAGAAATACAGATAAGGAAATGTCAATCTTATTTTAAATGAAACAGTTAACAATAAAGCTTCAGAGGCAGTGATATTTGAATGGGGTTTTAGAGGTGGGTAGGAGTTTATGAGAGTGGTGTCCAGATGAAAGCATTTCAGTATAGGCACAGCATAAGCAAAGACACAGAGGGCAATAGACTGGTGTGACTAAGGCAAAGGCACTTGGCAAGTGCCATTGGTAGTAAGGAATAATTGGAGATGAGAGGGCAGGGGTCGATATGTGAATAAGCTTATTTGCCATGTTGAACTTCATGCTATAGAGAAAACACAGCTGGGGGTCATTGGCTGTATTTAGGTGGGGGAGTACCAGGCCTCAGTCAGTGTCTCAGCTGTATTATTTAGCAGCACTATGCATCTCCAGGCATAAAGACTCAAGGCTGGAAACCCAGCTAGAAGATGCCTGCCAAAGTCCCGTAGGGAAATACTGGGTACCTGGGGCACAGCCCTGGGTCCAGGATGGACAGGAAGGTGTGGGGGCTGGAGCCCTTACCTGACAGAAGTAACTTTCCATGAACTTCATATTCAGACCTCCTTCTCTACATTCCCTCATAGAATTTCTTCTTAATATTCCAGAATATTCTTGACATGTCTCATGTGCTCCTGGTGTTTTAACTCCATCGGTTAGTTCAAATCCTCTCATTCTTTCTTCTTCTCCCATTTCTTGCATTTCTCTTCCACAATATTCATTTGTGTAAATACCTGAAAGTATAAATCAAGTTAAATTTACTTCATGTAGGGTATTATAAACTGAACATCAGTAACTTAATTTAATGAATGGTTTCTTCATTTAAGTATGCATTTGTGAGAAAGGAAAAAATGAAGGTGAAATTTAAATATAAGAGTAATAAATATGATATTGAGTTCAAAATATTATTATTAACTAATCTGTTAATTGTCTTGTTAATTATTTTTTGGTAGTTATTAGTTGTACTAGAAGAGAGGGCTTACAAAAAGCATAGAGGTAACTAAAACCTATGCTTTAGAGATTATTTTATTTATTTATTCATTTTTTATGTTATTTATCTTTAAGTAAAAATCTTTTTCAAGTAATGTTTACCTTCAATATTATTTTGTAAGAGTTCCAGGCTTACTATGTATTGATTAGATCATCATATACTTTAGTGTTTCCCCTGATATTTCCAGTATCTAGCAGGCACCACACGTAGTCATTACAATATTTTAACTTTAAAGTAACAAAACTTTGGGAAATTATCCTAAATTCTAAAAGTTAAATAATATGAGAATACCCCAATGTAGTAGAAACACAGAGCCTCCAGCGAAGGCCCTGAATGATGTCTTTCAGAGAAGCAGCCATGGCTATGGCCAGGAGATTTGCATGGGATTTGCATGGGATCTTGACTCTGCACTTGGATATGAGGGGTGAGTAGGAATCTGTTACAGTATTCTAGGTACATGAAATAAAACGATGACCTGGACTACAGAAGTGCCTTGGACAGGGACATGTTGACATGGGAAAGGTGTCCTATGGTTTAATATATTAAAAATCTTGATTTAAGGGTCAATGTGTTTTACATACTTCTATTACTTTGGGGCCTCTCACTGTGCTTTCTTCAAGTTTGGATAAAAGTTTGAGACTTAATGAGAGAGTAAAGGTATAAATATATGCTGGTAGATTTGACAAGTTTTGAGAACTGATTGCATATCGATAAATAAGAAGATATAAGAGAACGAGTTGCTGCTTCTGAGAAGGGGGGCATTGTTCTCATTAACAAAAATCAATACATCAGGAGGAGAGATAGATGTAAAGACTGGCATGTCCAATTTTTGAGTAAGGTCCAGTTCTACAAGTTACAAACATGCTGTGCCTCTTACATTTTAAAGCATTCAAAGAAGAAAGGTATGATTATAAGCTTGTTGAAAACTGAGAGAAAAATAAGAGAATAAATAATATTTACTTACCTTGAAACAAGGAAAGATGGTACAACTCTTCAGAAGTATAAGAAGTTTTTAAAAGTTAATTGTTCTTTTTATGAGAGGGGTAGTTATTCACTTACTGTGAAAATCTAATTGTTCCCTGGTATCTGCCTGTCAATTGGTCCTGACCCCTGTTGTAAAGTAAGCTACACTGACAGTCTTACCCACACGCAAGGGGAGACTCGACCTCATGCCCACCACCTCAGATGAGAGCTTTAAAGGATTTTAATAGTGTTTCATCCACTTACTTTCATTTTCATAACATGGACAAAGCTCTTTAGGCCAGCATTTATGGTGACACTGAGAATGGCTGCAGTATTTCATTCTGTCATGAGAGCAGTTGAAGTCAGAGTGACTTTGAACCATTCGTGAATCGTGGAGGTAGATTCCAGCCTCAACAAATGAGCACAGATCTATTTTAATGCTGTTGCACTTTAGTTTTAATCAGTGTTTGTGGGTGTAGATTTTAGTCTCAATAAATAAGCACAGATTTATGTTAATTGGATTGTACTTTAATTCTAATTAATATTTTTGGGGTAAATAAGATTTGCTCTATTGAACAACAACAACAGAAACCACAACTGACATTGACTTGTGACAATTTAGTTATTCTTTCCTATTTATAGACATCCTAATTAGGTCATCTCCTAAGTACTCTCTGATGATTGAGAATGATTTTAAAAATTTAACCTATAAGAATAATATTTACTATAGGGTTTTCCTCATCATTTATTTTGCAATCAGTCATTTATAAAAGAAGAACAAACATGTTCCTGTTTAAAGGACACACGGACAAAGGCGAAGGGGGGAGGACCCAGGGTGGGAGGGGAGGCTGGGTGGGGTGCGGGAAGTGGTTGGGGGGAAATGAAGGCAACTGTACTCGAACACTAATAAAAAAATAAAATAAAAAGGAATAATAAGAACACTTTTAAGACACATAAAATAACTGAAGAACAGTGAAGTATGCTGAAAGAGAACGAAATTCCTTCTGAGTCATTTGAGTTATTAAAATTAAAAAAATAAAATTCTACCTGAAGTGTCCATACATTCAATCACATTTGCATTATCCAGTGGTATTTGTGTCAAATCCTAAAAGATAAGAAACAACATTTTCTCATTTGTAATGACTTGTCTGTCTATAGTTACACATTGGGTTAGTTGTCAAATTAACTTAGATTTTTTTGAACGAATACTACTTAGGAACCTTTTGAAACCCATTTAAAACAGGAACCTCATTCAGAACACCTCCCTTAACTACTTCCACCTAATTTTGATGCACCCCTGACCCCTCTCCATTTTCCCCATTGGCTAGCCCAGAACAGAGAACGCCATAGACTGGGGGTGACCACCCACATCTGGTTTCATGTGCACAAGGCTGAGTTTAGGTGATGACCATAGGCCGTTTCTTACAGATCGGCACTTACCATGAGCTGGGGCTGTGGTCCTTCTACTGCCCATTGCTGAATTGCTCCATCTGAACATTCAGGGACAGGCTCAAAGCCAGCTCCACCACCGGGGGCACCTCCACATTCACAGCAGATCAGCAAAAATGGGACCACTGGTGGTGAGAGGATGGGGATATTGAAATTAGCAGTGGGGCCACATTAAAACAAAATGACTAGCTTTTTGTCATTAAATTTGAATCCCTAATATAACTCCATTTGGTCCTAAAATTATTATGAAGGTGTCAGAAAATAACCTGAGTAATAGTGAGATAACAAAATCAATGTGAGCTTCAGTATACTAGATTACAATCAATTTTCATTTCTTACATGGGATTCAGATTGCAAATAGGGTGATGCTATTGAAACAGATGCGTCCTCCCCATCATTACTCAGGAAGATAGTAAAGGAGAGAAAAAGAAAGCTGGGAAGGCCAGTCCAGAGGCTTGATTTTTCGTGTTTCCTCTTTCCTGTCTTTATTTATGTCCTTACACACACACCTGACCTTCTAGTTTAACAGTAAGATTATGCTTTCAGCCATTATCCTCTATGAGGCTATTATTTGCCCCTAGACAGATAGCTTTTCTTGAACTTACTCAGGCAGAGATAAAGAACATTACACTGCTTGACAATGTCTTTTTCATTAATCAATTGGAGTTTTCTTATCTATATAAGTTTCTACCCCAGGGCTTTTTATATAATATGATCTTAACCAATGATTTGGAATGAATAGGATATGAAGGAAAGGATGTGTAAATCTTTAAAAAAGTGCGTAAGGAGTAAAAGAAAAAGAAGAAAGCATGCGGGCAGGGAGGAACGCAGTAAGGAGAGTAATAAGACAGAGGGAAACGCTGGGCAAGCCTGGGGTCCTGAGAAGAGGAAGTGTCTGCACTCTCACTACCCACCCCACCTGGAGGACAGTGTGTTGTGCCCCAAATGTATTCATTCATAGGGAAAAGCCTTCAGTGAGATTCTAAGGCCGAGAAAAGAGGGCAGCTCTGATTAAAATTGATGGTAGAAAGGTGGCTACAGTCAAGTCTGGGGTGCCTGCCCACTGACAGCTGAGCTCCTGGCTGCTGGGCCCCCTCCAGGCTCCCTGCTCACAGGACCTCTCCTGTGGGAGCAGAGGTTGCCCTGAGACTCCCAGCAGGGCCTGCAGATTCATCTGCTGGGATGCAGACATTTGTGCTTTAAAATGGAAAAGCATC
>PVJI01024455.1:0-21873 GCA_004026765.1 Micronycteris hirsuta
CAGTAAATGGTGAAGTCAGGAAGTAGATTCAGGCAGTCTGGCTCTAGATGTACAGTTAAGCATAACTGCACAGGAGGTGATGAATTTTATGTAGTGATTAAGGTGTAGGAGGATTAAAAAATGGCCTACAGTGGCTGCTCTCCAAGTATCTTTTGTGATCACAAGTTTTTCAGAATGTTAATAGATGCTACACACAAAAGGGGTCCGATATCACATCAAAAACTGAGATAAACAAGATAAACACGTTTCCTACCGCAGGAGACCTAAGAGCCTTTAGAAGTTTAATTTTCACTGAGAATCTTCAAGAAAGCATGATATAGGGTATGGAGTTTCTCAGACTTAGGTAACCATAAATCTCTTTTTTAATGTAAAATTTTGGGGGATTAGTGTTTCCGGAACACAATCTCGAAAATGCTGATGTAGAGGCCCTACTCTGGGTACCAGATGCAGGAGCAACAGTACTGTGGGTAAAATGGTAAGTTTAGTTTGGACATCTTGAGCATCAAATGCCTATTGGGGAATGCATAGTAGAGTGTTATAGATTTGGGTTTTGAAAGATGGGTCAGAATTGGATATGTAGACATGCAAGTCCCTCGTTTGTGGGCGACAGTGAAGACTTGAGCTTAAGGGCAATGACTTAGCTCACTAAAAGGAAGAGGGAAAGAAAAACCAGAAATATATTTGGGTTCTGCCTACAGGCAATGACAGCTGCTGTTTAGTTGATATTTAAATTTGACCATATTTTGTTAAATTATTGTTAATGGTGAATGGTCTGCTAAGTTGTAGTGTGTCCATATGTATAATTTAAACTATAGGTATTTTTTTAAATAACCATGAATTTTTTCATTTATTAAAAATGTTGATTTGGTTGCTCTCTGTCCTTGGGAGAAATGATCTTTAATTTGAACACAGCATAACTCAACCATAAGTGCAATTATGTGGACCTGTGACAAATGTCACTTGTCCCTATCACTGCTTTATAAATATTTAAGGAATTACTATTATTTTCTAAGTTTGAGCAGTCTTGGATTTTAAATGGTCTCCTATTCATTTAACCCATAGCAACAGAAATTCTTTCAAACCAAACAATTCCAGGAGGATCTATTTTAGCAGCAACATCTGTGAACCATTCTAAAGGCTGCAATAAAAAAATAAAATCATATAATATCTGACCAGAAACAACAAAAGCCAAATTGGATTCCTCCCTGGAAAATGAACTTCAAATTATGCTTTAAACCTACAGACTTTCAAGAGAAAAACTTCTTAAAAAATCACATTTAATTCATTGAAAAACAAGTCGTTTCATGCAAATACATTATTGAATCCTTGGTTTCAACACACTGAGGACCTGTTTCCAGCATCAAGGCCAATGTTAACCTAAAAAGAGATAGAATTGAGAAGAGGAGAGTTAATCTAGTTTTTTTGTTTTTTTTTTTTCATTCTGCTAACTTCTCTCCAGTTTATCTCCTACACTTTTGCTAGACAAACGCCTAAAGCACAACTCTTGGTCCTCAGTTTCCCTACTCAAAAATCTTAGTGGCTCTCCACCGCATAGCCACTGAAGTCCAAACCCCTCGGACACGTCCAAGTTGTGCGGGCCCATGCCTTCGTCTGGCTTCCTGGTCTGATTTCCTATTGCTCTACCTCTTGCCTGGAAGATCCCAGCCAACTCCACCACTTGTTTACCACATATAAACCCTGTATTCCTCCTTCTGCCCCTTTGCATATGTGTTTCCCTTCTTAGATTACTTTCTCACCTCACCAACGTCCGATAGGAGTAAATCTTTTCTCTCATTTCCTACACAATTTCATATAGAACCCTAATGCACTTGACCACTTTCCAATTTGTATTATTGCTATGTAGAAAAGCCACATGATGGTATGATTTATGCAGCATTTGGGATCAGCCAGACACTGGCTTCATATATATATATTTAAATTTAATCTTTATTGTATTTTTTCCCATTACCATTTAGTCCTCTTATACCCTCTCCCCCCAGCAATCACCACACTGATATCCACGTCCATGAGTCCTTTTTCCTTTTTGCTCCATCCCTCCACCCCCTCACCTCCCCCCACCATAGCTGTCATCCTGCTCTCCATCTATGAATCTGTCCCCATTATCCTTGTTCAGTTCAAATACATTTTTTTTCTCATTAGCTAAACGGCCTTTGACAATTCTCTTAACCTGGCTGATCCTCGATTTCTTTATCTGTAAAATGGACATAAAATGTCATGGGTAAAATTCTTCAATATTCTTCTCAGCACAAAGACATTAATGTATATTGATTTTATTTTCAATAGCTTTCATCCTATTTTTTACTTTTTTAAGGGGTTCATATCAACCCCACTAAAAAGACTACAGAATTGGAGAAAAATTATATATCTGATTAGGTTGTTAAAAGAATATAAAGAGATAATACATATAGAACGTAGTATAGTTTCTGGCACAGAGTAACCATATTAAATGGAAGCTCTATTATAATTATTATAGTTTAGGTGCATAAACTTCAGTAATAATGGCTTCTGTGCAGTTCATCTTTGAATTTCTGCCAGTGCTTAGGAAATAGTTGGTGCTCAACTATTATTCCTGGTATAATATACTTCCATATTGTTGGGCTCAGTGTGAAGGTTTTTGGGCAAACTTAAAGATAGGGTCACCTGGTAGGTTCTAGAATTCAGCTGCATAAGCATTTGATTAAATTTGGTACCTAATTCAACACTATAAGTCATAAAGAGCAGAGCTCTGGAGAGAAAAAAATTTCCTAAAAAACCATTTGTGATTCAGAGAAAGCACACAAACATACAATTTACCAGTTTAACCATTTAAAAAGTCTGCAGTTCAGTGGTGTTAAATGTATTCACACTGCTGTGAAACAGGTCTTTGGGACTTCTCTTTCAAATCTAAAACTCTGTACCTATTAAACAAATACTCCCCTAACCCCTGATAACCACCATTCTACTTCCTGTGTCTAAGTGGAAACCATTTTTAAAAGGAAAGAAAACAGAATTCTATCATGAACACCTCGCCCATTGATTATCAGAGAGGAGGAAATACAAGAAAAATCATAAAGCAGAGAGATGACCCTAGCACAGCAAGCCTGTCACATGCTAAGTTAACTGCGACTGAAACTTGGAGCAGGCTGGTCCTTGGCTGGGAAGCCGGGGATGAAAACCAAGTCCTGTCTGGGAAGCCAGAGGTGGAGCAGCGTTGCAAGGCCAGAATCCGTTTCCGACAGAGAAGAGCCAGGAGCTAAATGAGGGAGGTACCCGAACTACAGACTGAGGAGAACCACGGGACACCAACGAGAGCCCGGGAGGAGATAGAGAGAAGGGATGAAGAAGGGAAAAGCAATAAACTTAATTGCTGTGGGTGGATTTAACTGTCCTGGACTTCTTTTAAAGGGCCAGCCATGGGCCTTCTGGGCAATTGTTCAGGAGACTGACGGCACAGACCCCAGGCTGGTTGAGGGAGACAGCAGATGAGGAAAGGGGACTTTTCTACCTCTCTACCCTGACCAGTTGGGTCTTATAGGAATTGAGGCTCATCATTTTCTTACCTGGTTTTACCAGTATAAACATTTTTTTCAGAGGAGTGGAAAAGAATTGCTAAACAAAATTAAAAATAAAATAAAACAAAACAGGATTTTTCTAGGCCCCACCCCCCTTCTGATGGGCCTGCTGGGGAAAGATGGTGCTTAAGAAAAACAGGAAAAACCTCAAAACTTCTAAACTGAAAATCATGAATTCTAGATTTTTTTTCTAACTCCACCTAGTCTTTTTATATATGACCTTTGGCTGGTCCAATCTACTAGCCTTTGGCTCCCCTTTAGATCATTTTTCTTGTAATTTTCAAGGACTTTGTAATTCAAGTTGATCCATTGAATAAAACCACATATTTTCTTGCCCTTGTATGGTAACTGTTTTAGTGTTTTGATTCTCAGAGTTGTTCCATGATCATATTAAAAGTTAACACTCAGTGATTCACATATCTGAAAATTGAGGTTAACCCAAAGAACAAAACAAAATGAACTTTAATAAATGATTTAGCTGCTGTAAACAAATCAATTCCTTGACCATGAGATACTGAAGGACAAACTTCCTTCCTAGTTCATGCCTGTCTCCCCTAGAATTCCAATGTAGATCATGCCCTAAAAGGGGAGAGTAGAAGCCTGGGGGGGCTGACAGGCTCAGAAGACAGACGGAAATACCCCCATTCATTCTGCAGTGAATGGGCTTTGCAAATACTATGATGAATATACACACTAGTCCTTTTGTTCTTGGAGTTTTTAGCCTTAATTGGAATAAGGGCGTTTATATTCTAATATAAAATAAGTATTAAGTAATCCAGAAAGGCAAGAAAATGGTGACACCTCAGGAGAAGTTCTAAGATAAACAATGACAGCAGCGTACAAGAAGGACAGAGATCTTTAGAGAAGAAATGCCTCAGAATGGGGAACCAAGTTCTCCGAAAGTAAGCAAGTACGTGCACATGGCTGCTGAACTTCAGCGCCCAGCTTCTGCTTTTATTCGTGGCCAGCCAGCACAATGCTCTCGCTGTGGTTTCTGGACGAAGGAAGGGCATCCACTCAAACCCCTTCCCACTGCCCTGCCTCAACTCCTTGAATTCCTCCCTCTTTGTCTAGAGATCTCATTTCCTTGTCCCCTGCGCCTTAATTTTCTGTTGCTGCTGTAACAAATTACCACAAATGTATAGGCTTAACAGCACATATTTATTACTTTATATTTTTATAAGAATTCCTATATGGGTCTCAGTAACATAAAATGAAGATGTCAGCATAGCTGCATCCCCTCTGGAGGCTCTAGGAGAGAGTTCATTTCTTTGCTCTTTCCACCTCCTAGAGGACCCACACATTTCTGGGCTCATGGCCCCCTTTCTCCGTGTTCAAGGTCAACAATGTAGCATCTCTCTAAATTGTGCTTCCACTGTCACTTGTCTTTCTCTCATCACATCTGAGAAAGACTTCATTTTTAAAAGACATTTGTGATTAGATTGGGCCCACCTGCACAATCTCCACATTTCAAGATCCTTAACTTAATCACAACTGCAAAATCACCTTTGCTGTGTAAATTTACATATTCATGGAATTCGGCAATCTTTGGGGGCTATTATTCTGTTTACCACATGCAGTAACTAGAGCTTTCGGGTTCCTTAAAAGAGAATTAAAGGCTGCCATCCTGGTAAGACAGTAATTCCCTCAGCAGTAGGCTAGGGAAATTATGGAGAAAGTAGTGAAATGAACAAATTCACAATAAGGTTGTAATGACTGACAAGAGTCTATAGCTTCTTGTGGCATTAAATTATGAACTTTAAAAAACCTTCTAACAGCCCTCGTTGGTGTGGCTCAGTGGACTGAGCACTGGCCTGCAAACCTAAGGGTCGCTGGTTTGATTCCCGGTCAGGGCACACGCCTGGGTTGCAGGCCAGGTCAGGTTTCCAAAAGGGGGAATGTGAGAGGCAATCACCCACTGATGTTTCTCTCCTTTTCTCCTTCACTTCCCTTCTGTCTAAAATAAGTAAATAAATCTTTAAAAAATATATTCTAGTAGATGAAGTTTCTGGCTGTATTATGGGTAGATATACACTTACTGATTTCAACTAGATTATTCTCTTTGAAGAAGAGTTATAAATGGGGGCAGAAGGGGAGAGGGGAACTGTGTAGACTTTTCTCTCCTGTAGGAAACTTCCTTATCCAGTCAATTCTGTTTGGAGCTGAGATCCAGGCAACTTGGTAGGCACCTGGATTAACATCTAAATGAAGCAAGCTCACCCACGAGAGGAGGAGTTAAAAATTAGGAAACCATGCATGACATGGAAATTCCTGTTTCAGCGTTGCCTGTTGTTGGAATCATCAACTTTACAGACCCTCTGATTGTTGGTAATTCATCCTGCGGGGCAGGAATAACTGGTTCTCCCTGTCAAGGGGCTGAGAGCAACTTTCTATTATATCACACATATTTTCCTCAGTTCCAGCTTCCGTATTACCTTGTCCCCCACATCAGAAACAGTCTGCAGCTCATTTCAGCACCTGACTGGGTATTTGGCCCAGAGTTTGTGTGCAATAAATATTGGTTAGATAGATGAAGACTTGTTGTTTAGGTGACCAAGCTGTGATCACTGTGTGGCAGTAATCGCACCATTTACTGAACACGTATGTGCTGGAATGAACACATGCCAGCATGGTTTTCACATGTTTTCTACCTCTTCACATATTTTTCTTTTGTTAATCTTCCCAAGATTCTATGAGGGTGTTAGTACTGTTTCTATAGTCAGAGACTTTAAGATACTTGCCCAGGATTACACAGCTAGTAAGTAAAATAACCAGGACTTAAAGTCTGACCCATAATAAGCCCACTGTCTTTCACTGCTCTATACTGCTCTCCTCCTCCTGACCATCCCGGGCCGGTGGGAAACCCAGGATGAGCCTCAGCTAGCAAATCTTCTGTCTCCGCTATGCCATCACGGTGGGACGGAGAGGAGAGAGCTGACGGCCGGAAATAATCCTGAGCCTAACTATGAGCAAGATTGTTTTTTGGAATTCACCAACCTCTCACACTGTCTATGCTTAGTGCTTTTAATACTGCTGTCACAGTTATGTGTAGTATTCAAGGTGTGTCCGATGAATATTTTTGGCAGTCTTGGTTACTCTATGGCTGCCTGACATGTTCACTTTTGCTCAAGTGTATGACTGTCTGCTCAAAATATAAACAAGTTACTGAAAATGTTAGAGGGAAGCCAGTGGGCAAGCTGTACGACAGGGTCCTGCCCCGCTTGGCTTTTACAGGCCCCGGAATGTCAGCTCCTGTAGCTCCTCCGCCTCCCGCTACATGTAATTCAGAATCTTTAAAATCCCCAAAGTACAAGAGAAAAGGATGATGAAAAAATTATGATTCTTGGGGTAGCTATTTTGAAGTGCTTTTCGAAATATCATTTGAGACATATTATTTGTGCTTCTGCTTGCTGGTGCTTCCGTTGCTAAGAGTTTCCCCCAGATAACGCAGCACTGACTGAGCTTGGCTGCTAAGTTGCTATTTATTTACTTATCTAGAGGGAACTGAGAGAGAGCTGGAGGGTCCAGTGACTGGGCAAATCCAGAGACTTTCTGAGATCACGTGAGGTTGGTTCCATATTTTTCCTGTTCATATCCTATTTTCCTCTTTTTACTCAGAAAAACTATGTTTGTATAATATGTCTCAACAATTTTCCTTTATGTCTTTACTATGTGTTTTAAATTAGGGGGGGAAAACCCAGCACTTATAAGGATCAGTGTCCAGTAAGTCCTCAATATTGACGATAGGTTCTGTGACTTCAAGCAAAATGATGTATAATGAAACCATAAACTATTTTACCATGAGGTCAATGACATAAGCAACAGTAGAGTTCCTACGGTGTCCTATCAACGTTATAACAAAAGGATATAGAACTAGATGACATTATTCCAGGTCATGCTGTACCTTTGTCTTCCTTGGGATTTTCATCAGTAAATTTGTAAAAATCCCTTTTCCACAGAGTTTTTATGATGAATAGCCAGTTCATTAAAACTATCAAATGGCTTGCAATTGTAAAGGATTATTTAAATGCCAAGAAATAACTCAGTCATGCTAATTTTTATGCGTGAATTTTGTTATTTGTTACAGAAGTGGAAATATGAGATTCTTTCAGTTATATATGAGGGCTCCCCTGAGGGCGCACTGGATGGGAACCAGTACTTGCTTCACAAGCACTTTCTGACAGTCTCTTAGACATTGAGAACTGTGTTAGGTACCGAGGACACAAAGATGAAAATGATTCTGTGAATCAATAAACCAAAACAAAGTTTCCCTCCAAAATACATACCAATCATCAGCCTTTAATTTCGTAAGGCACACATAGCGACAGTTTTCACAAGCACGCACAAGCATCGAGTTTTTTTGTGAAATAGTCTTGGGGATAACTTAGGGGCAGAGCTCTGGTTAGGGTTTCTGGATGCCTAAGTAAGCCAATATGTAAATATAAAATAATAAAAGAGATAGCTGTAGAAACTGCATTGGGCTAATTCATGATAATTAATCTCTGGAGTATTACCCGAAACATTCTCTGCCTACACAAAAAAGAAATAAAGAAATGCATGTGCCAAGAGAGGAGGAGACCTGGAAGTTCGTGGCGCACAGGCCCTCATCTGGATGATGTTTTTGTTCTATTAACATGCATCTGCTGTGTCGGGAGCTTTGCTAGCTCTTCTTGTTAGAATGGTGGCCTACGTGCTGCCATAAGATAAGAAAGTTTTAGAAGAGTAAATGCTAGAGAGCTAAGGAATGTGGTCAAGGAGGAAGAGAACCCTTGGGAATTTGATAGAGGCATGAGACATTCCCAGATATTGAGTAAAAATGGGGTAGGGAGAAGTAGTAAGGGATAGGAAAGAGCAAATATAGGTAAGGGGAGAATTAAGGAACAATGGATAGAGAATAATGAAATGGATTGGAAATTAGAGAGGTTGTACAGATAAGAGTTAGAGGGAGAAAAAGAGAAAGGAATGGTTTTTAACTGTAGCAGACAGAGGTTTCAATGAGAGAGACGGTGAAAAATGCTCACAACACTTTCCCCCAGTGTTTGATCTGGGATCAAATGCCTGTTGTTGCCACTGCCCACTAGTAGCAATAGCCATGGACCTGTTAATAAGGGGTAAGCGGACTGCCCCCCAACTGTGTCTGTGAGCCAAGCAGAGAAGCTCGATTGCACCAGCTGTCCAGGAGGCCCTGCTGCCATCTTCCCTTGACCCATGGCTTTATTTGGGAAGCTTACAGAATGAGACAAGGTTCTCTAGACTAATTGAGGCTGAGGTGGACTAGGCCCAGAAGCTAGAAGCTCCTCTGCTTATCACCAGGAAGAAAATCAGCCTCCGGCAGAGGAGTAGATAATCTTCAATTTCCATGACCACCCGTCATAGCAAAACAAAGCATGCCTCTCCCTCTTACTTTGCAAGCAGGGATAGAGCGAGTACTAGGTAAGTCAGAGTAGAAGAGTGAGCAGAAGCAAAGGGAACTTTCTAACCATACTGGCCATGAAGACTCTTCCCTGACTAACAAAAATCTCCCAGTGAAAACTTTGCCTGAAGAGCATTGCATATTATCTTCAGGCTGAACATCACACTGTCAGAGTTTGTGAAATGGTGTTAGCAGCAGAGTCAGCTGGCGAGGGGAAAAAAGTGCCCTTCATTTTTCAGTACCTATTTAAAAACCGACACCATTTGATTTGGCTTTTATTAATGCTGATTTAAATATAAAATGGAACAAAGTAAGTGTTTGGCACATTGGTTGTTTGTAATGTAATGAATCAGATAATGGGCCATGTTTTGCATAATGTTGTGATTGCATTATGAGAGAACTGACATCATTTTTATATTGATTTTTCTTTCTGCTGTACACAGTGTTTGCTTTCCTATTGTAAGCATAGGAATGTCTTTCAGGGATTTTATAATGTTTTCTAACAGGGTCTTGCACACCATTATTAGGTTTATTCCTAGGTATTATATGTTTTTGTTGTTATTGTTAATATTACATTTTTAAAAATCAAATTTCTGGTTTTGGATAATATAAAGTCAAATGATTGCTTTTTCAATAATGAGCATTTATCCCACAACCTCTCTGGACTCTTATTATTCTGATTTTCTGCACATTCTCTTGCATTCTTTTTGTAATCATATCATCTCTAAATAATACCTGACTTGGTCTTTTTAAAATCTGTCTGTCTCTCTCTCATCTTATTGTGCTAGATGAGTTGTGCAGATTAAATGGCCCTGACCTGTGTTGCTCAGCAAAGTAAGAGGTCACTGGTTGGATTTCCAGTCCAGGCACATGCCTGGGTTGTGGGTTCGGTTCCCAGTCATAGCACAAACAAGAGGCAGACAATCCATGTTTTCTCTCCCTCTCTTTCTTCCTCTCTTCCCAAAGAAAGAAAGAAAGAAAGAAAGAAAGAAAGAAAGAAAGAAAGAAAGAAAGAAAGAAAGAAAACCTAAATGGTGCTAGGGAGCATCATTTTCTTGGTCCATATTTCCATATTTTAAAGGAATATGTTAAATTTTTCCTGAATTGTAAGATGCTTGTTAGAAGGTTTTTGAAAGACACAACTTATCAAGATGAGCAAATCACTTTTATTCCTAGTTCGCTAAGAGTATTTATCAACTCAGAAGTTGCTATATTTTATCCACTTTTTGTATGCAATAAGATAACCATATTATTTTTATTCTTTTAATCTGTCAATGTTGTGAAATGTGTTTAAATAAATGCGTTGCTACATTTTGGCTTACTCTATTTAAAAGTAACTTTAACTTTATGCCGAAAAATGAGATGAATGTATAATTTTCATTTCTCATATTATGCTTTTCTAATTAAAGACTCAGTTTCTAAGTGAGCTCATTCATTAAAGGCTGTACTGTTAAGGTGCGTTGCTTTTCTTGAGTCAGTTTTGACGCTGTGATATTGATATCCAGGAAATTGGCCATTCATTCAAATATGTAGCTTTATTAGCACACAGTTACTGATAGTATTTTCTTATTATTTTCCATCTAGGCTGCGTCTGCAGGTAGGCCCCACCTTTCTTTCTTTCTTTTTTTCTTTTTACTTCCAATGTTGTTTATCATTTCTTTTCTCTCTCTCTCTCTCTTTTGGAGAAGTCTCACTAAAGATCTGACTATTTTATTAGCCTGTCAAAGAATAAGCCATTGATTTAGTGGTTTTTCTCTATAGCATTAAACATATTTTAATTAATTTCTGGTATCTTGGTTTTTCCTCTTCCTTTTTGCCTTGAGTTTACTCAGTTGAATCTTTTGTAACTTCTTGGGTTGGCCATTTAATACATTAATTTTTATTTTAACATATATTTAAAACTAAAATTTCTTTCATTACTGCTTTACTTTCTTCCCACACATTTCAATATGTGATCTTTTTTTTCCTATTTCTGTTCTATATCTCTTTATATTATATACATTAATTTCCCAATTTATGAGATTTTCAAATATATAATTTTACTAGTGATGTACAATTTAATCGTGCTGTAATTTTGTTTCTGGGTGGCAGGAAACATAGTCACCCGGAGTATGCTGTCATTTCCAACTTTGATGAAACCGAAACGCTGGTCGTGCTTTTGGGTTGCTTTTCGTCCAAGCATATGTGTGTCCTATTTCTGAAAGGAAAGAGAAGGATCCTGCGTTGTTCTGGGAGAAGCGTTGGAGAATTGAGGGAAGTAACATGGTAATTTCCTCTACAGAAAAATCACTTCTGTAGGTCACCTGCCACGCATACTCTCCCTCGTTTTACTCCTCGCTCGTCAGGGCCAGCTCCTAACTGGTTATAGTTTTTTAAACGTTTACCTTTCCATGCTAATTTCAGAGTAGTAAAAACTCTAGGGTGTTTCTTACCCAGATGAAAAGCTGATTTTTCTTTTAAAGCAAGCAGGAGAAACTCTTTGGGTATACTTCCGGTATTTGTGAAAAGGTATTATCCACAGAGTAGTTGGTGAGGGGGACAAAAAAGTGCCTTCGATTTCTCAGTAAGTACTTAAAACTAGATATAACTTGATCTGTAGGCAATGAAGGGCTGAAGGACCACTTAGTTTTAAAAATTCAAAAGCCAATTTATATATCCCCTCCCCATGAAGGAAACATTCTCTAGTCATCTAGTTGGGCAGGAATTTGAAAGAAAATTGTTAATGTTTTGATTGTCTTGTTTTGTTTCAGTGCTGGAAGTAATTTTAGGGATCAGCCGAGGAAACTGAGTCCTAGAAAGGCTTGGGAATTTGTCCATGATCACACCCCTCATTCCTGGAAAAGCTGGAATTGGAAAGTGTTTTGCCTTCCTAACCACACTGCCTTCTTTGAATGCTCTTTGTAAAGCTTCTCACTAAATATGTGAAGATGTCTTTTTTTCCACAGTTCAACATTTAGCTTGTAAATACCCTGATGAGCTCCAAAACTTGGCAGAGTTGTGAATCTTGGTAAAAAGTAGGAGGTGGGAATTTTCCATACTTTCTTGGATTATCAAAAGCTGAAATTAATGACATATGCTATTGCTAGAGAGCCTCGGATCCTATCTATGTGATGTTAAATTTTTCCATTTTTCATTAGAACGCAAAGAAGCCTTCTTTACTCAGTAGAAGCGAGTATCAGAAATGGTATGAGAGTATCACATGGGCCCTGGAAAACCAGTATAGATAAAATTGAAGGCTGTGAAAAGAATACCCAAGAAATAATACCCAAGAATACCCATGATGAAATTCAACATAATCTATAAACCAGAGTGCATGCTGATAGAGGCAAAGGATATATCAAACCTAAGTTTTCTTAGCCATTTAAGAACATTATTTTAGATTGATTCAAGCCTGTCGGGTCACCTGCACCAGCTGTGCAGTTCGTGATTTTTCACTGGGCTATGGCTGGACGTCATCCTGTCGCTGCGCGAGGAGAAGAAGGCAGGCGGCAGGCTGAGTCAGACCTTACCCTTCACTCTCACAGCGCTTGAGCGACATTAAAGCAATGAGGAGACAATAATGGGTTGCAAGTTAGAGACATAATTTAGTTAGATTTGAATTTTAAAACAATCATTCTGCCTGAAGTGTGGGTTATCACCTAGTGGTATGAAAGAATAGAGGCAGGAATATCAGTTGGGAAAATATTAAAAGTTCTCCCAATTTAAAAGGTGATAAGGGTCTGAACTGAGGCAAAGAAGGGTGGAATGGAGTAGACAGACTTGGGGTATGTGAAGTAGGTAAAGGTTTGAACACAGGAAATGAGAAGAAGAGATGAATATAAGAAACCCAAGTTTGGCCCTGGATTATTTGATGGAGGGACATAGTATTCACCAAGTTAAGAAAGAGAGGTAGGAGCATGTTTGGGAGGGGAGATAAGGGTTCATGTCCCTACAGGTTGCATTTTACTTACTTTGGCCCGCCGTGATGGAGAAGACACCGGCCTGGAGGTCTGCATTGGAGAGTGCCGAGCACAGAAGCGGGTTACCAGGGGAAAGGATTCATCTCCCAGTGAGAGTGCTGAGGGATTGGAGCCCAGGCCAGGGCTCTAGCCAACAGCAGCACTGAAAGGGAAGAAACAGAAAAGGCAGAGAGGGAAGGGGAGAAACAGAGAGTGGTATTCTAGAAAGTAAATAAGAGAGAGTTTCACATCAAGTGTATGAAATACCTCAGAGAAGTCAAGCAAAACAAGAACTGAAGTCTGAGGCTTTATAGGCTAGACTAAGGAATTGGAGTGAGTGTTGCCAGAGAGGTGGGCCGTTCCAAAGCAGAGGTAGGGAGAGTGACAAACTTCAGGAAGGTGGTGAGAGCGATCAACTTTTGTGATGAGTGGGAAACAGCTAGGAAAAAGATTTTCAAAGAACACTGAGCTGATGTTGGAGAACATAAATTTGTAATGGCAAGAAGAACCTGAATACAGTTGGTATGCAAAATGTGTGTGTGTGTGTGTGAGAGAGAGAGAGAGAGCATTCTTGTCCCAAGTACCAGCTTTACCCTTGTACTGACTGGAATAACTGCTTCTGTCAAGTAGAGTGCTTCTTTCCCGTGGGGATGAATCAACACTAAGAAATTTCACTAACAAATTCTCAACCGTCCAATCACTATTTTATTAGTTACCAAAATCACTATTATTTCATGCTGAACATCTCAATAATGAAGTGTTCTATTGATTGAACTGAGAAATGTGCTGATGCCACCATTAACTCAGCTACAAACCACTTCTCGCTCTGGTTACCCTGCAGACAATAAAGTCACCCAACAAATACCGCTGTTCATCTGGAGTCAGCTTCATAAAGGGATGTCTCCCTAGCCGTGGTGTCAGATCTTGGGGTTGTATCCTGTGAGCCTTCTGCTCAAGAGGAACCCCTCCTGAGGGTGGGGGATGGAATGAAGCCAGGACAGAGTCCCATGCTACGAGCACCACCGCCACGTCACCCTGGGGAGTTGGAGCAGGGCTCTCGGCTCTTCCCCAGGTATCCACTTTCTTTTTTCTCTCGCTTTAACCTCTTTTGTCTGATTCTCTCCCTCTCCGTTATGGTTTTTCTCTCATTATTTCTCACTCATGCTTCTCTTTCAATGATATCTTTGCCTACCTGTTTCATTTTGTGTTGCAAAAAGACACTCTGGCTTGCAGGCTAAATGTCTTGTGGAGTTACTGTGATTCTTTCATTTCGATGATGGCTTTTCTTCCTGAGATCGCGTTGAGATTGACTTCCCAGGGAGAAATAAACATCGTTTTGTTTTGTGTGTGATTTGGGGATGTACAGCCTCCTTTTTCCTGCTCTGCTCAGACAGGACGGCCATCCACGACCCTCTCATGACTACTCGGATGAGTCTCACCCGGTGAGTTTCCACCACTTTAAACACACAGAGGTAGCAGCATGTGCACATGGGACTGCTCCATAGGAATCTATTTTAAGTTGCAGAGGGTATGTCTTGATGCTCATGACATCGAAAAGTTGACACTTTCTTATGAAGGAGAAAATGTCCTCAAAAAATCATCCAAAAATATTGACCATAAATTTGAGGCTTGGCTCATAGCTAGTTCTGGCACATAGTAGACACTTAATTGACTAATTATAAGACAGTTGAATAAATGATGATTTTGGATCATCATTATTAGAAATATTAAATACATGTTAAAGTTATTTTATAGAATATTTCAGATCTCTAAGATATTTATTTTATCTTTTCATACACTCTTAAAAGTGGGTGCTCTGGGATTATTCATGGCATTTAGTCCATAACTCTTTTTGAAACATTGAAGACATCAATTCAGGGCCTGAAAACTTGTGTATAGTTTACAGACTTTTCTTCAATCTTTTGCCCAAATAAGGGTGTAGCCTGGAATGTCCGTTTATCACACCAAGACCTTAGCTGTGGCTCCCCTCTTGCCTTGAACCTGAAGTCACATAAACTCATCATTTATCCCCACGACACAATTTAGCGTGTGTTTGTTTACGAATTGATCTGGGATAAGCCCACAGGAGCTCAGCAGTATAAAATTTGAAATAAATAATACCCATGGCCAAGAGTTGTCCACAGAATGAACTTTACCCCACTATTTTCATAAACCTCCAGCCCCCACCTGCTGACTGCAAATCCCTTTCAGCTTCGGGAGATCCAGATGTTCTTTGCCCTGTGTGCTCAAACCACCATTCCGATCCCCGGGAAAGTGAAAAGGGAACATAATTCAGAGTCCACTGCCAAGGGCACTCCACCAGGATCCAGAAGCCTGGGAATTCTACCCTGGGGAAAGAAAGCAGGAGCTTCCCAGCCAGATTCACCTCCCACCATGGGAGGTTGTTTTTAATTGTTCTTTGAAGAGCTTTTCCAAGTTGTTTAAAGCCTTGTCCGCCCACTCAGGGCAGGTTTGCTGGACTCCTGGAGCAGTCATGGCTTCTTCCCTGCTCTCCATCACGGGGAGAGAAACTTCGCACAGGGCTTCTAATTCCCCCTTTCTCTTCCAGTGACAATGCTCAACCAACTACTGATGCAGCGCTGACGGCTGAGATATTTTCCATTGCAAGCTTTTAACTGCGATTCATGTATTGTTTTCAAAATATCCCTATTTAATTTTGATTCTTTTTAGTAGTGAGCATGCTTTCAACAGTTTTGAGTAAGCACATCCATTTCAGTTGGTGAGATGATAGCTAAAAAGCTGAATCCTATGCCTAACACTGTGGTAAGGAATTACGATGCACTGAATCATTCAATTCCACAATTCTGTAATACCATTACTTACCCCCATTTTTCAGACAGAGAAACTGAGGTGTACATATGTAGAAAATGGCAGGGCTGGGATGTGTCTGTCCAAATGCAAGGCCTGTATTTTTCCCTCTGGCCTTATATCTCCCCAGAACTCTACAGTAGAACATAGAAGAATCCCATAGGAGTATCATCCATTGGTTTGAATAATACAAAAATGAACTCTTTATTTATTACCAGTTCAATTTTGAAATATATGTCAATTGTAATTGAAGATAAGAATTAATTTGGCTTGACTGCAGGAGAAAACTTATTTGTTTACTTTAATTTTGATTTTGAAATAATTTCAGACTTACAAAAAAGTGGCAAAAACAGTACATAGTACAATTGGAAAAATCCAGAAATTAATATTAACAGTGTTACTATTAACTAATCTATATTTCTTATTCAGATTTCACCAACTTTCCCACTAATGTTCTTTTTCAGGTCCAAAATCCAGATTCCCAAATGCATTTAATTGCCATGGTTCCTTAATCTCCTACAACCTAGAACAATTCTGTCTTTTGTGATCTCAACACTTTTTAAAAAAATATATTTTATTGATTATGCTATTACAGTTGTCCCATTTCCCCCCCTTTCTTCCCCTCCACCCCACACCCTCCCATTCCCCGCCCTTTAGTTTTTGTCCGTGGGTCATACACATAAGTTCTTTGGCTTCTACATTTCCTATACTATTCTTAACCTCCCCCTGTTTTCTACCTACTACTTATGCTACTTATTCTCTGTACCTTTTCCTCCTCTCTCCCTCTCCCACTCCCCTCTTGATATCCCTCCATGCCTTCTATAAATCCCTTTAACATTTCATATAATAAAGGCTGGGTGATGATGAACTTCTTGAACTTGACCTTATCTGAGAAGCACTTTATCTGTCCTTCCATTCTAAATGAAAGTTGTGCTGGAAAGAGTATACTTGGATGTAGGTCCTTGCCTTTCATGACTTGGAATACTTCTCTCCAGCCCCTTCTTGCCTGAAAGGTCTCTTTTGAGAAATCAGCTGACAGTCTTATGGGAATTCTTTTGTAGGTAACTGTCTCCTTTTCTCTTGCTGCTTCTAAGATTCTCTCCTTATTTTTAATCTTGGGTAATGTAATTATGATGTGCCTTGGTGTATTCCTCTTTGGATCCAACTTCTTTGGGACTCTCTGAGCTTCCTGGACTTCCTGGAAGTCTATTTCCTTCACCAGCTTGGGAAAGTTCTCCTTCATTATTTGTTCAAATAAGTTTTCAATCCCTTGGTCTTCCTCTTCTCCTTCTGGCACCCCTATGACTCGGATGTTGGGATGTTTAAAGATGTCCTGGAGGTTCCTAAGCCTCTCCTCAGTTTTTTGAATTCTTGTTTCTTCATTCCTTTCTGGTTGAATGTTTTTTTTTTCTTCCTCCTGGTCTACTCCGTTGATTTGAGTCCCAGTTTTCTTTTCATCCCTATTGTTTCCCTGCACATTTCCCTTCATTTCCTTTAACATATCCTTCATTTGTTTATTTAATTGCAAGCAAATTACAACCAATCCTGTGAGCTTCCTGATTACCAGTGTTTTGAACTGTGCATCTGATGGGTTGGCTATCTTTTTGTCAGTTAGTTGTATTTTTTCTGGAGCTTTGATCTGTTCTTTCATTTGGGCCGTTTTTTTCTCGGCGCACCTGTTACTTTAAGGGGCAGAGCCTTACCTGTTCACCAGAGTGGGGTAACCCACATTGCAGTGTTGTGACACTGCCTGTGGGGGTGGGGCCTGAGTGAACAATGGTGTTTGCTCTGCTCTCTGAACTTTCCCCACTACCCACAAGCAAGTTGGGTCCCCTCAGTGCTGGCTCTGGGGTGGTTACGTGGGCTTACATAGTTCCAAGTCCCTGTGGGTCTCTCCGGTGAACTCTCCTGTGAGGCCGGGAATTCCTCCCACTGCCGCCTCAACCCGCACAGGTGTTTTCAATCGGTGGTTTGACGCTTTATTTCCCCGTGATGGTGGATTGTGCAGTCTGCTCCACTCCCCAGCTTTGTCTCCTGGTTTATCTGCGCACGAATGAGGGACCACCCAGTCCACCATTCTCGGGACCCACTGGGTCCGGGTGGGCCAGCCGTGGGTTTTGCTGAGTGCACCAGCTGCATTTTGGTCAAGTGCACCCACCATGGGTCTTTCCCGGCAGCTGCAGCCTTGCAGGGTACAGCTCCACACACCGCCGTCTCACTGCACTCTCTGCCCGGTTCTGCCCCGCTTAAAGGTCTGGATGAATGTATCTTCTTTAACTCCTTGGTTGTCAGATTTCCACTCAGTTCGATTTTCTGTCAGTTCTGGTTGTTTTTGTTTTTTTTAAATTGCTGTTTTTCCTCTCTTGGTTGTGCAAGGAGGCACAGTGTGTCTACCTATGCCTCCATCTTGGCCGGAAGTCTCAACACTTTTGAATGGTGCTGGCCAATATGGTAGAATGATCCTCAGTTTGACTGTCTGATATTTTCAAAGGATCCAGGTTGTGTTCTTGGCAATGATAGTACAAAAGTGATGTGATGCCCTTCTCAGTGTATAAATCAGGAGGTACTGATATTGATATGTCTTATTATGGGTGATGTTAACCTCAATATTTCAATTAGAGTGGTATCACCATGTGTCTTCACAGTAAAATTGCTACTTTTTTCCTTTGTAATAAGTTTCTATTTAAATTTAAACCCTCTTACATTCATTTGTAGTTATATTGTCTAATCTCTTTGGGACCCAAAGGTCCTCATGTACTAATGGAGTTATTAATCTCTGCTCTACAAGTCCATTGGCACTGTAGTGAGGCTCAAACAGCATCATGCGTACGGAAGTGCTTTGTCAATTTTGAAGAGGTATATGAATGCAACAAACTAAAATATTAGATCAACTATATAACAGGAAGCCACAGGTTGATAAATTACCCATTGTTCATATTATATTCTTTCAGGCTCCCATTGAAATCAGTAAAAAGGGAGATTTAGGGATTGCTGTGGTCTGTAGACACGCAAAAGAATTTCTGTGCAAAAAAATAAAAAAGAATTTCTGTGCTATGACTTGCTCTCTTAGACCTTCCAGGAGAAACCAAATCTTCTTTAAGATTCCCAGGATTACTGCTAACCTAAGGTTCCATGGACCCTACATTTAAATTAATAAACTCAAGGGAAAAATTATATGCATTGTGATTTGGGATTGCTCTGCATAATGTAACAGCATAATTTCTCTCTAACTTTACACATTAACACGCATGTTCTGATTCATTAATGTGAGGGTAGAAAGCAGTCAAATTCTTTTATTTTTCCAATGAGCATTCACATGACTTTTTAGTGGAAAGTCCAGCATCTCATTCTTGAGACCTCGCCTGGAAAGTTCCCCTCCCACACACATATAGACCCTTTTTAAGTTTGAAGCTCCAGATTTACTCAGTCCCATGGGGGACAGAGTTTATTCCTGCATCACTGCTCTGTTTTTTGCTAATATTAAATGTCATTGTTCAAAACTAGAACTACACTGTGCCATGAAAGCAAGACCATTCTGCGATGACATCTCAGACCTCAACCAAAGAGTGTCCCAGGTTCAAATGTTCGGCCTGCATCCCCAAACCCCAACCATGTGCCACCATAGTTGAATCTGAAGGCAATTCCAATGTCAGCCACATTTTTTTCTAAAACAGTCTCCCTCTTGTCTATGCTAAGGGTCACTGCCCCTGTACCTGTTTTTATGTTTCTTTTTGAAGAATCTAGATGAACTTCCTAAGTATTTGGTCTACCTACCCAGGTTCACTCGAGAGATGAGCAGGACTAAGGTCCCTTGCTCTCAAAAGTTCCTAGGTTTCTTCTGCAATTTATCAAATTCCTCTCTAGTGACCGACCAGCTATACTGATTAAGAAGTACGGTGAGGAGCTAGCCTCATTCAGGCCATAAGGGTCCCCACTATGCTCTTCGCCCAGGTGAAGACTGCTCGGTAGTCACCACATACTTATCTAAACTAAGAGAACCATTCAAGAGTTTCTGGAAAATGGTCTGTTCTATGATGATTTATTTTCCCAGTAAAGAAGAAGGGACCAGTCTCTTCTTACTACGCAAATTTTATAATTAAAGGTTCAAGCCTCAGATGCATGTGAATATATAGTAAGGTCATAGTTTCTTGTGAAGTTCCCAAAATGATACTTGAGTCCTGCCTACTTGTTTACCATAAATCGATCACTTCAAATTGTCTTTGGGCTCTCTCTGAGAGGAGATAGTGGTGCTCTCATGCATTTTCTGAGGTTCGGGTCCCTCCTAGTCTTCTTTGTATGTTTACTCAACACGCCAACACAGACATTCAGTCCATAACCACGGATGAACACCAGTATCACCAGCCTTGTGGCCTCTGAGAGGGCTCTTGCCTTCCAGCATACACACACACACACACACACACACACACACACACACACACCCCCAGTGGTAACTTCTAATCAGGCTTTTTGAAAAGTTTTTGGAAAAATGGAAAGGATTAGCAAAGCTATCTCACCTTCCTTACAGGCCTGTGAAAAAAAATAAATGCTTATTTTTCCAAGAAAGAAAGAGAGCGAGGAAAGAGGGAGGGAGAGAGGAAGGAAGAAAGGGAGGAGGGAAGGAAGGAAGGAAGGAAGGAAGGAAGGAAGGAAGGAAGGAAGGAAGGAACCACATACAGACTAAATTATAAGTTACATGCGGATGTGCGTGAACCATTTAGCCCCAAGGCCAGAACGACATTCTTCAAGGAGTCCCTAAGTCCTCTGTCTTTCTGCCTTCCTCCCAGTCTGCTGCCTTCTGGAAAAGGACAGCCAGTCGCCCTTCAGCAGGTTTGCCTCTAGCACGTCTGCCATACGTGACTCCCATGCGGTTTCAGAGAGGAGAGAAGACCCCCAGTGCCCCCACCCCAAAACTTGACAGTCACAGTCTCCATACTAGTCCCTTCCCTGTAGATGAACAGCTGATCATCCACCACTTTTAGGAGAAACCACAACACACACCATTAGGAGTGTGATCTGGACCTATTACCTCAACTTGATCCATATATGGCACTCCAACTTTAATGTATTTGTCCAAATACAGCTTATTCAGTCTTAAATAAACAACATTCTTTTAGTCCAAGTGGCACACCACCAACCCCCCTGAATTTCTTGACTCCTCCACAGGGTAAGCTGTTTCCACATTTTAAGCCATTCCTTCCTGAAATGGCTCTAACTTTTCGGGGCAGGGGGAGTGGTGGTGTAAGGGAACCTCTGACTGGAAATCACTCTTCAAGGCCACTCAGTAATAAATATAGCAGAACTCAGCACAGAGAAAACCAACATTGGCTCCTAGGTAACAACTGCCAACACATATTGTACACTAAACGAATATTAAACAGGGAACTGAACTTCTCGGTTTGAGACATCTAAATCTAATTTATTTCACTATATTCAAGTTTTCTCTTAAGAACTAGGATGAAGTTCTGCTTTATCTTTTACACAACAAAAAGTGTGTATTATGGGGGTTCTCCCAGTTTGCTGTATAAATTTGAGCCTCTATCTCTAAAGGTAGAACATGGCTCTCAACTGTTGAATGAGTTTTCCTCCACATCTATATTCATTAAGGTAGTTTCAAAAATAATTTTAGTCAGAGGACTGAATTTCACATGGGAGGAGAGTAAAGCAGGACCTTCCTCTGGCCTCATACTCACCAGAGTCACCGTCGCTCATTCATTTGCTTTAGCTTCTCCCTCGTTTGTTGGCCACCTGGAAGCTGTGTGGTCTCTGCTCTCTACTCAATGTCATTAGTCACAGAGAAGGTTCCCAGTCCCGGGGGTTCTGCCACACCTTGGCAAAAGTCAGAAGCAGTCCAGGTGTTAGGACACAGACTGCAGGGTGTCTACGGCTGCAATGTCTCCCTTCTGAACCTCCTCAGCAAAGCAAGGTCAGAGCCTACAGCAAAGCAGAGGCGAGATGGCAGTGTACTTCTGCTGCAGCTCAGCTTTCTTCACGGTCATCTGAAATGGGTAACGATCTCTATAATATCTTCCAACTTCAAAACTTTATGACACTATAATGTCTTTAGTCACATTTCACAGGACTTTTGCAAACTTGAAAAAGCTTTGGGAAGCCAGGCTTTTTT
>PVJI01024456.1:0-21906 GCA_004026765.1 Micronycteris hirsuta
TGGAATCTAAATACTACCAGTTTGGAGTATGGGAAGAAAGAGAGTATTTTAAAATTACTCACCAGGGATTGCATGGGAACAATGAAGTACTATGTATAGGAAACACACAGAGAAATTGAGTTAAAAGAATACGTAGAAAGACAATGGAGCAGAAAAGTGAAGAATGTCATGGAGGAAGAAACAGACAGAAACACAGAGCAGTAGAAGTCTAGCACAGAAAGTCATAGTCAAGGAGATCCACCAGTAGCTTCATGGTGCAGATGCAGCAATGTGTAGAAATTGGGTCCGAGGGATAAAACAGAGAAGAAGAGAGAAGGAGGAAGGGGGAGAGGGCCTAACAAGGTGCTCCATGGTAGAGAGCAAGGTTTGTTTGGTGCAACATACTTTTATTCCCAAGGAGCAGTTTTCCTATACTCTAAATATCAAAGTTCTGATACACTCTGAATATGACCACATCTAGGTAGAATTCAGGTCACTCTCAATTGTTCATCATGGTCCTGCTTCTCTTTTCAATGTTCTTGGGACTTGTAGACCTACAAATGGATGGAGCAGGAGAATCAGAAGAAATGCCTAATTTACTGCCTTATGGTGGAGAAGGTAATTAGGATTTAAATGACCTATTATCTAGTTAAAGCTTTGTTTTTTTGTCAACATTGAAAAAGACCATTTCTTTTATCTTCCTTCCTATTCCTCCATCTACCCACCAGCTACTTATCCATCCATGTATCCATCCATCTGTCTGTTTGTCCATTCATCCATCCACACTCATATATGCACATAGACTATGCTCATCTTCTAGTTGCTTTCCTCTATGGGCTCAAGAAGTAAAGAAAGGACGAGCTCTGAAAGGCTGGGGACACAGGCGAAGACAGGGAGAATGATGGAGTCACTGTGCAGAGAGAGATTGGATTGTTGCCAATTTTACCTAAATAAAATTGGAATATGACTATTACCATGTTAGATGTGTTATCAGGTAGGGAGGTCGTTTTCAAGCTTGAAACATGGGTATAATGAGTGGAATTGCAAAATAGAACACGCTTGTGAAAAACTGTCAAAATGGACCTTGCAAGGGGAAGGATCCCTGTTCATTTGTCAACGGTGAAAGAAGAGAACTTTGCTGACATGGGAGAGAAAGATGTAAAATGAACAAAATAGACAGGAAGGTTGAAATTTAAATTTTAGTTTCAAAAATTGGTAACAGAATGTTAAGAACTAGAGAGAACAGATAGAAACAAGGAATTGATCATCACAGAAGAAACGAGGCTAGCTTAATAATCAATAGAGGTGTGGAATAAAAAGGTAGAGAACATGATATTTAAAAACTCATGTACTGAGAGGAAAGTGCTCAGAAATAGAAAGAGTGGGGGGGAGGCACACAATTATGCAAAGAGAGGAAAATACAGGAGAATGAGTGAAAAGTCAGTAGAGCGGGAGCATTACATACAAGGGACAGAGAAGACGGTTGGGGACATTGCAGGAACTGAAAGATGAACTCCACAGAAACAAGTTCCGGCTCTAGGAGTGACAGGTTAGCAATGAGTTGTCAGATTACGGTGTGCCCAGTTATCAAAGTGGCTCCTGTTAGATCCTCAGAGGCAATGGGCCTCCGCCAGCCATTCTTGACTACTCCCATCACAACTTGATAATCCCAAAATTCTTATCTCCGCCCTAGACTTCTCTTCTAAACTCATTCATCTAAGTGCCTGAATATGTTTCTGCAGGGATCTGAGAGACATCTGCATTTGGAGTTATTTCCAGGAACCTCTATACAAGATACTTACATAATTGCTCATACCATCTTTCATGGTGCCAGATCTGCCTCCTTTTCTGGTGTGTCCTATCTCAGTGTAGAACACTCTTGTTCCCTTCTTCAATCAGGAACCTAGGGGTTATCAACATCTAGTCCTCCCCCTTCAACTTATGCACCCCATCAATCATACAGTTTAGTCACCTATACCTTCGGCATAGCCATTTGTGCATTTCTCTCCACATTCAATGTGGAAACCCTAGTCAGATCTGTCTTCTCTCTGGAACCACAGCAATAGCCTCTAGTCTCACCTCTTTCTCCACTCACACTCCCAGCAGCTCCGCTCTCTCTAGCTCAACTAGATGACTATTTGAAAATGTGAGTTGGCTTGTGTTACTTTCCTACCTTAAATCAATAACTTCTTGTTGTCATAAGAATTAAATCTGTTTTTCTTCCCATGGCTTCAGTCTCTTACCTGCCTCTCCTGCAATCACTTCAAAACTTTGTGTAAAACTGCAGGAATTTTGATTTTTTTTGACTACTCGTTCACATCTGAGTCTTTGCACATGCTTAGCTCTGTGCCTGGAACAGTTTTTTTGGCTTACTCTGCTCTCCATTTGCTCACTAATGGCCCATTCTGCTCACTAATTTGGTGAATTTATATGGAAATTACATTCTATCTGAGAAATGCCATTTCTGACCAACCACTAGCTCAGGAAAGCAGTAGAATGAGAGATGGGATAAGACATAATGCACAGCATTGGAGAAGCAAGACGGAAAAATGGGAGGTGAAAACAGATATGGAAAAAGAAACAGATTGGGACAAAGAAAAGTACCAAGAGATTCCATCAGCAAGATACAGAGGTAGAAATAGAAGAAGCAAAGACAGATGGAAAGAGTGAAATGAGAAAGAACAAGGTGTGGAAGCTAAGGATGAAAGGGTTTTGACAGTTTCTATCAGATTATTGGATTGTGCAAGACCTTTTCCCTTAAAAAAACCTAAGCCACAGACATCAACTGTTGTAACTCTATTTCATGGATGAAGAAAAAAAGCACAGAAAGGCATGCTAGTCAGTTTTCAAGGGCAAAGTAGAGAAAGAAGAGTGGTACAAAAGTCCTGAGTGTCACTGAGGGTGACAGTTTAGGGAAGCCAGCAGGCAGTTTGGGCAGAGTCACATGGTCAGAAGAGAAACAGGAAGTCAAAGAATTCTTCAGGTTCCCATGAAGTACATTAGATTCTGATGTAAGACCTTAATTAAAGAAAAAATAATAATGTTGACAGGGAGGGAAGGGAAAACACTGAGAGAGAGAGAGCATAAGAATGTACCAACCACCTGGGATAGGAAAGATCTAAAATCAGAAAGATAGCATAGTTGGAGAAATGATACATTATCCTTGAATGAAAACAAAACAAAACAAAAAACCAAAAGTCAAAAGCTAGACCTAAAAAGAAGAGGCAGGGAGGAAAACCTCCTAATTGAAGCAATGCACAGTGAGGTAACACAAATGCGTGAATGCAGGACTGTAGGAAGAACACGGAGAAGCAGAAAGAAGGAGAAGGAGGAACCTTAAGTGGTAAAAGAGCTGAACAAGATGGTGTGGCTCTCAGGAGCAGTGCTTGGGGCGGACAGACAGGCTGAGGTCCATTTTTGATCACCCTCTACGATCCGTCATTTTCTTGTTTCTCTGCAGTGACCTGTGATCTTGAATTTTCAGAAATGACTAGCCTAGAAGAAGACAAGATGCTCAGCTTTCTACCTGCTGAGGGAGAAGGTAATTATGATTTAAGTTCCAACTTCCTCAATTCATGCTTGTTTTCTGGTCAGCAGTGAACAAGAATCTTCCTGGTTCCCCATCCTCCCATTCTCTTCCTCATCATATTCACATGCATACAGATGAGATTGCTTTGTTTTTCCAAAACTGTGAGAGAGACAAAGAATGAAGGTAAGCTTGGCTCCTGGGAAGAGAGGGGATCCCTGCATGGAGAACAGAGGGAGACAGAATATGCCAAAGGCAGGCAGGGGCACTGAGGCAGATGTGCCAGGTGATATTATTAAATGTACTCAAAATCCTCATATCTGCAGATTATGGCAAATCAGGCAAGCAGATCCTTTTCAGCCCACTTCCGGAAGGACCAGGAACACAGAACTAAGTTTTGTGAATGATTGATAAGATTTTCTGGCACTGTGGTCTACGCAAAATGGTAGAGTTTTTGTCAGTTTGGAAGAAGGGATCTGTGAGAATGAGGAAAATATGTAAAGTAATGGAAAATCTTACAGGCGTCCAGCAGGTGAAGACTCAGAAACAGAGATAGAAAAGAAAAAAGTTATGTTAAGTGAAATAAACCAGGCAGTGAGGGATAAATACCATCTGATCTCCCCTTTAACTGGAACTGAATCAACAAAACAAACAAGCAAGCAAAATATAACCAGAGATATTGAAATTAAGAACAATCTGACAGTAACCAGAGGGGAGGTAGGAAGGGATAATGGAAGGGTTTTCAGGAACAACTATAAAGGACACATGGACAAAACCAAGGAGGGGTGGAAGCAAGGGAGGGAGGTGGGGATGGCTGGGGTTGGGGGGAGTGGAGGAGGGTAAATGCAGACAACTGTAAATGAACAACAATAAAATAATTTAAAAAATAAAAAAGAAGAAGAAAGTGAGAGACAACGTAGAAAGGGTATAACCTCAATAAGAAATGAGATACGGAGATAAAAATTAGAGAAATCATATAGAGAGGCAAAAAAAAAAAAACCCAACCAAAACCAAAACAAACAAACAAACAAAAAAACAGGGAATGAAGCACAAAAGAAACTACACAGAGAGATAGTTTTAAAATCATTTCACAGTGAAAACTGCTAGATAAGGAGGAGAGGAGAGAAGGTGGGATCCTCTAAGGCTCAAGTGCAAGTCTCTAGACAGAAGCTTCTCCCAGCAAAAAGGGGCGTGTTGGCAGTGAGTTTTCAGGTTAAGGTTTCCCCAGGTAGAGAGTGGTGCCCATAACATGCTCAGAACAATGCTCTTCTCCCGGGCACCCTCAGCTACTCTCCGGTAAAAGAACAGAATGAGTCTGAAGTGCACGTCTGCTAGGCAGACCTGTCTCCCAAGGTCATTAATCTACAAAATGATGACTTTTGTTCCAAGACCTTGTCCATTTGTATGTCTTTCAGGAACTGACACTTCCAAGATTGAAACCAACATTTTCTTTTGTGAAACAGAAACTCTTCCTGCTCCAGGGTTGACGTCCTCAGTAAGGGGGACATGAATGTCCCCCTTTCTCTTGCTCCCATCCCGCCCATTTTTTTCACTTCAGCAAGATGTAGATGAGATCACATTATTTTCCCATGTAAACCTGGAGACCTTTGTTGCTCTTGGATTACATCAGTTATCCTTCTTCCTGGGGCTTTTTTTGCTTTCCATTCACCATGCGGCTCCAACCTACTTCTTCTGCTTCATCTCTGATGAGACTACAGACATTTTCAGAGATTGCAATGCTCTGGTCTTTCTTTCCTAGGGGGGCCTTTGAACAACTCCTGTCTTCAGCAGTGTTGCCTTGGCCTACTCTGCTCCTTATCCCACTCCCTGATCAGGTTACATCATGCTATTTCAAGGATGCCTTTCCTGAAAGGGAGTGGGAAGGAGATAAGTGAGACAGGGAAAGTCAACAAAGAGCAGTGTCAGGAGCTCAAGAGAAACAGAGTTAGGAGTGGAAGAAACAAACACATCGGAATGAGAAACACCTGGAAACACCGACGGCAGGAGAGAGGGCGGAGACAGAAACAGCATGCAGAGGCCATTCGGCCGGGAAAGACACAGAGAGAATTTGGGGCATGGGAGGGAAGAAGATGGTGGATGGTTCACAGCCACTGATGACAATGACAGAAGTCAGTCAACCTTCAGGCCAGGTGAATGCAAAGGGAAGACCAGGATTGTCTGTGTCAGGGACCGTCTCACCTCGGGGATACTTGAGCTGCCCACGTCTTCACTACGAGTTTTCTTGCCATGATTCCTCCCGGTTGTGTACTGAGACCTCTGAGGGATTTCAATGTCTCTCTGCAGAGGACAGCAATGCCTATTGGGATCCCGGTGATGGAGAAGAGCTCCAGGAAACCTTGAGCTCCCCACCAAGAGGTGAACCAGGTAAGGAAGGGCAGATTGCCAGTGCCTGGCTACAATGTGTCAGGAGGCTGAAGCCAGAGCTGAACCGCAGGACATCTAATTTTGGAATAGGTGTGTTCGCTCTTCATTTTGTAGTAGATCAATACCAAGGAAAGATAGAGTCTTTCATATTCTTTACACTTATTTATACTTCAGACTCGATATTGTGATTTATTTTTTAAAGATTTTATTTATTTTCAGAGAGAGGAGAAGGGAGGGAGAAAGAGCAATGTATGGTTGCCTCTCACATGGCCCTCATTGGGGACCTGGCCCCGCAACCCAGGCATGTACCCTGACTGGGAATCAAACCGGGACCCTCTGGTTCCCAGCCCACACTCAATTCACTGAGCTACACCAGCCGGGCTCGATATTGTGATTTTTAACCTTGCCCACCTTTATTTTCTATATAAAGTATAGAAACTTAGTATTTATTAACTGCTTAATAATAATATTATTATGTCATCATAACCTTGGATAGGCTTTAAAAGAAACATCATTCTTAGATCTACTTGTCAAAAAAGGAACAATGACTCTAAAGCCCAAATTACAGCCCCCCCCCCCCAAATAGTCTTCATTAAGCTATTGGATTATATAGCACTCCTTTCTTTCCAAGTGCATTGGTAAGTGAGATTTCCTCACAAAACTTTAGGACTTAGCCAGGAAAACTGTTACTGTCCCTCCTTTGAGATAAGGAAATGGAAGCACAGAAAAGTGATACTTATTTTCCCCCCAGGATGTCTCAGGTATCTCACTACAGGCAATGGCTCTGAGAGGTTAGTGGGGGTCAATGTGGTGACACAGTCAGAGTCCAAAGTGGGGCTTGTGGGCCACCAGGGGGAAGAGAGCGAGGCTCAGTGTAGACACGCTCCCACTGCACAAATGAAGCATGTCAGTAGGTAGGGAAGAAATCCAGAGAGATGGTGGGAGAAGGACTGGATCCCGGTGTAGGGATGGGAGAGACCTGGGAGAACAGAACTAGACGAAATAAGCAGAAAAGAAGAGATAGAGATCACTATTGAGAAAAAAAAAAAGATAGAAGAGTAACAAGATAGGAGAAACCAGGGGGAGCAGAGCCCACAAAAATCAAAGACAAATATTCTCCTGGTGCAGACAGAGAAATATCTGGAGGCAGGTCTATAGGTAACTCAGAAGCAGAGAGCAGAAGAGGGAGGTGGAAGAGATAGAAGCAGAGGCAAACCGGGGCTTGGCTGGACCTCAGGTGAGGTCCTTGGAGAAGATGTCCCATTTCCTAAAGGGCCCCTCCCCTGTGCTCTGGACAGCATGGCTCAGCTCCTTTTCTTGTTTCTCTTTAGTGTCCTATGAACCTGACGCTCCCCAAATGACCAAAGAGAAACCAGAGGAGGTGTCTAGCCATCTCCTATGTAATAGAGAAGGTAATGGTGATTTCAATTCCCATTTAATGAAATGAATCTTTGTTTTCTGTCTACAGGGAGGAAACTCTCCCTTGTTTTCTCCCCTCCTACCTGCTCCCCTTCACATACCCAAACAGAACAAATGTGTAGAGCTCAGGGGAAAGGATCAAGAATATTGAGAACATTATATATAAGGGAAGGGAGTGAGATGGGTGGAGTGTTCTCTGCCTCCGGTAATAATGACAAAAGCTATGTTAACCTCCAGGTCAGGTAAACTCAAAAGCAGGGGGCTCTGAGGGCAGGGACATTCCCACTGGGAGATACCTGAGCCACCTCAGACTTCCTGGAGGGTGGACTTTCCTGCCCATTTTGTTTATTGCCACTAGCTCTTGAATCGTGCATAGTGTAGGTGTAACAATGTGCACATTGACTATAAATCAGTCATGTGTAAAAGAATTTTCCAGGAATTCTAAAATTAATCCTTCTTTAGGATAATTAATCTATTAGTCGCACTTGTGGAATAGATCCCTACTCATTAAATATGTAGGGTTTTTTAAAACAAAAAAAGGAGGTGACATTAGATAATGGTCTGAAAGTAATATTTAATGGTTGAGACATAGGAACTTTTGGTCATTTATCTCTCTTTTTTATAGAAATATTATCAAATGTATTGTTTACTTTTGATGTGTCGCCAGTTCCCCACTGAAACCCGGAGTCATCGTCTGTGAAGCTTTGCCATTTATTACAATATGTGTAACAGTTAGAGTCTCAGTGAGAGCACAGAGAGAAAGTGGGGTTCTGCCAGGGGGAAACTGTCGCTTTGGCAAAGACAGGCCCATGACAAACAGCACAGGCCACAACATTCAGTCATGAGTGTGAATGGTGTCCCGCATGTGAATGGAGCATGGAGTTCATCCTCCAAGCAGAGATGAAAAAGGGGACATATGATCAATTACATGGTAACAATTGACCTCAGATTATGTGTTAAACAAATTTTGTTTTTCACAAATTGAAAGATGTTAAGTGTCTTCGTGAAGTTTTCAGAGTGGGATTCAAGACTGTGTGTGACCAAATATCTTTGCACAAATTGGCTACTGTGCAATGGACTCACATCCATTAATTAGTCTTTGGAACTAGCTTGGATAGGGGACATACCAGGTCAATGCCTCTATCCACTTGCTTTCAATCACTTTCTTCTAACATTCAAGAATCACAGAAAAATCAGGAGCAAGCACACATGAGATAAGACTTTTTATGATAGACAAGGAAGTGGGAGTGAAAGACGTAGTGAAAGAATAAGCACCTTAACACAATATTTGCTAAATGCTGTGCCTCCAAACTAAATGTCTAACTCCTTTGCATCTAACTGCATACACATCATTAAATAATAAGATACTTTCAGGAGTAAGCTCATGAAACAAGTCAGAGTCCAAGTACAGTCTTTTGCCATGTACAATGCACACCCACTTTTTTGGCCCAAACTTTCAGGAAAAAAAAAAACCCTTTCACTTAAATTTTTTAATTCAATTTTTTATTTATTCATATTGAGATGCTTGTTTTTTGTATTATAAGGGAATTTTAGCACTTATTTTTGAACATATTGTGGTGTAAGAAATTTTATGTAACAAATAATTACAAAACACAAGAACAGATACAAGGTATTTCAGATACTACTCATGTATAATGCACATCCTCATTTTTCGCTCAAAAATTTGGGCAACACTGTGCGTATTATACATGGCACACTATGGTAGTTGCTGACACAGGACTTATACCTGTTGGTCCAAGAGTCCCAAAGGACTTTTCTCAGCAAAAGTCTTCAAGACGACCTTGGTGGGAACTCCATTTTGGAGGGGTCATCTATCACACAATATCTGAAATGAAAGAGGGATTTATTTCTTGCATAACAAGGCACACGGTAGGAAGAGGCAGTGTACTTATTGGTTACTGTTTCTTTAAAAATGGAAACTTGATTTTATATGGAGTTTTGTCAAGCACGTGTTTCAGGGACTGCAGACTTTCAGAAACAGGAGTGATTATAACAGGTTACATGTAGCCACAGATGAAGGCTTTCTGGAGTGTGTTTGTTGCTAATTGGCTGATTTTCAGAAGTGTATGGCTGCAATTGATTAGCTTGCCTTTAAATATGGTTGGTGCTATAAGTCATCATTGGCTAATTGGGATGAGTTTTTACATGATACTGATACTTACTTTTACCATTGTCAAAAAACAGTTAGTTTTTTTTCCTGGAAGAATACAATCTTTATTTTATTCGTAGGGCTACATGTAGAAAAATAAAAGTAGAAGAAGCAGAATGAGGTGTAAAAGATGGGAAATGTGTGGCTCTGCAGGATCTCAGGGGTGATTATTGGAGCAGGTATATATATATTTTTTGAGAAAGCAGTTCATTTGAACTCAGAATATCAGTGTGACAAATAGGAGCACTAGGAACTCTTCCCTAATCATTGTCTTGAGATCCATGGACACTAACTTTCTTGTTTCTCTTTAGTAGCTGGTGAACTAGAAGCTCCTCAAGTAGGTGGTGAAGGAGAATCTGAAGAGCTTACTTCGAGCCTACTACCCTGTGATGAGCAAGGTAATTGTGACTTAAAGGATAGTAAAAACAGAAACAGAGTTCTAATAAAGGAGAGAAAACAAGGGAGGTAAAATTGGAGACTTAAAAAAAGAGTCAGATATAGGGTGAATCAATGAAAGATTTTGGAGAAAGAAGAAGAAAACGGGGATCAACGAATTTACATGAAAGAGGATCCCTGGGTAAAGGAGAGGTCTTTATAAATCACAATTTTGTTCCAGGAGCAGAGCTACCAGCACGTGGGAATGAGAAGTGTTCCTGTGTTATGTGCTTCTCAGAAGATGTGCCAGGATGTCCGGAAGCAAGGACTGAAAGCAGCCAAGGATGTGACACAGAAGGTAAGGCTGTCCAAAGGTCATGGAATGAAGGTGGATGCACCGGTACCACAGGCCCCAGGTAGAGTGTGACAGGTGGTCCAGTACATCCCAATATCCCGTTCTCTGCCTTTTCTCGACCTGATCCTTTTGGCATCAGCAGAAAGGCAAGAGATCATCATAAAGTCATTTAATAGGATGAGCCCTGTTGATTATACATGTTTGATATAGTAGAAATGCACACACTCTTAAAATGACAATATCTAGTTTACTACATTAGTATATTAGTCATAAACTCTGTGCTTATACAGTGATTTCCATCCCTGCCCCACTTGAAAATCTATGGAATCCAAAAAAAAAAGGAGGGTGTACTTCTGCTAATAGATACTATTGCACTTGTCAGAACCTTAGAAAGACCTCAAAGGCAACTGATCCTGCCACTTAATTGTCAGTAGTGGAGACTTCAGATCAACTGCTCTTTACCCAGCACACATTTTTGATGGATGTCCTCCACATGTCACTAATTCATATAGTGTTTTCCTACAAAGTTTGCACATACGATGTTATTTAATTCTCACAAAAAAACAAGACCTAGACAGAACAGGATAACTGTTTCAATCCCTGAGTAAGTTCAAGTGCATAGGTATTTAAGGGTGTTTTTCAAAGTCCTGTTGAGAAATGAAGGAAGACCCAGGGTCCCTCTGGGACTCCTACTTCTCAATTCAGAAGATATTTCATTCCTTTAGAAGGAAGAGAAAAATGATAACGCAGACATCTTTAGAAACTCAAGTCTTCTGTAGTATAATTCACCTTAGGGTTGGAAACTTTTAGTTATTAATTTGTTTCCTTACATCAACCTCATTTTCTAGATGCTGTGGATCTTGGAAACAACTCTACTTTGGGAAAACTCAAGAGGAAAAAAAGTAAGAGTACATACATTTTACTTGATTTTGATGTTATAATGAGTTTTTTAGTTTTACATTATTATTTACAGTAATAAGTGATAATAAAAAATAAGTGCTAATAATGTGATATTCCCTCAGATATATCCATCTCCTAGTCTCTGGAACCTATCATGTATTTTCTTCCATGGCAAGAGGGATTTTACAGATATAATAAAATGAGGACCTTGAAAGGGGAGATTATCATGGATGTTTGGGTGCCACCAAGGGCCATCAATGAACTTTAGAGTGAGAACTGTTTTCAGATGTGGAGAGAGGAATTGAGTCTGGATGACAGTCATAGAGAGATACAATACTGCTGGCTGTGAAGATGAAGAAGAGGAACAAGGGATAATGGGCTATGAGAAGAGAAGTTGGAAGAGTCATGGAAATAGCTTCTCCTCCACAGCCTCCAGAAAGGAATGAAGGCCTCCTGAAACCTTTATTTTAGCCCTTGTCAGACTTCTAACCAACGTATCTGTAAGATAATAAATTCGCATTGTTTTAAGCCTCTAAATTTGTGGTCACTTGTAATAGCAGCTACAGAAGAGCAATACAGATTTTGGTTATTGTGCAGCTATAACACGTTCCTAAGAAGGTGGAAGTGACTTAGGAACTGGGCGATGAGCAGAGGGAAATTGGGCAATGAGAAGAATTTTAAGTGGAGTGGTAGAAAATGTCTACATGGCCTGGAGCAGTTTGTTAGTAGAAATGTGTGAAGACTACTAGGGAGGCCTTGGGTGGAGGTGAAGAACATAGGAAAGAAAACCTGTATTGCCTTAGAGAATACACAAATCATACCAAACAGATGTGAGCAGAAATATGTTAACTAACGGTGTGACTGCTGATGGATGAGAAAGAAAGAAGGAGCATGTTTTTGGAAACTGGAAAAAGAGGACCCTCATTAAATAAAGGCAGGAAGCATAGTGAAATTCTTTTCTGAAGACATGTGGAAAGTAGAGCTTTCTGGGTATATATCTAAAGAAATTTCTGAGCAAGTGAGGAAGATTCAGTTTTTTTCTCTTCTTAGACTAAAATATGAAAAGAAAGATAAAATCAAGGGAAGAACTGCTCAACACAACAACAAAAAAATAGGACTTGATGATCTGAAAAATTCTCAGCCTATTCAGGTTACAGAAGATGCTAAAATTAGTTGATTCACTTTCAAGAAAGTGTGCTCTGGAGAAGTGACCAAGAATGTGGCTGAATAAACTTTTTGCTGGTGCCTCAGAAGTAACAAAATATCAAAGAATTCAGTCACATACAAGGTTTTTTGAAGAGATTAAGTATGATAACACAGATATATAATTATGTACAAAAGATCTGTGGAGGAGACTCTTTTTAGTGGAATAAATCCCCATGACATACATGGGAGATCCATAAGATTCTTGAGAATTTTATACCAATGGAAACAGAGCTGTTGATGTCTAATCCCTGGGACCTGTAATGTTTCTTTTCGTGGAGAAAGAGAGTTTGAGGATGTGATTAGGGATCTTGAGATGGAGAGGTTATTTTGGATAATTTGGGTGGTCCCAATCAAATTACATGGGTCCTCAATATCAGAAAACCTTTCCTGAGGTGCAGACAGGGATAATATGCACCCATTATTTATGGAATAATAATCTGAGAGATGCAATGAGGCTGGCTTTGAAGACGCAGGCAGGGAACAATGAGCTGAGAAATTGGAAGCTGGTTAAGTCTTTAAAAAATGGACTATCCTCTATAGCCTCCAGAATGGAACAAAACCCTGTGGATGACTAGATTTTAGCCTAGTGATACTTATGTCATATTTCTGACCTTCAAATATGTAAAATAATAACTTCGTGTTGTTTTAAGTCATAAAGTTTATGATAGTTTATTATAGCAGCCATGACAACTAATGCCTTTCATAAAATAAAAAAAATTAATATTTCACCTTTATATGGCTAGATTTCATCTTTAAAAATAGCAATTTATATTTTTAAATGCTCACATCTTTGTCTTTTTAATTTTAAAATATACAACTTTGCAAATTTAGTGTTTATACTTCTAGATGTTTTTCTATGCATGTATTGACATATTTAGAATTATATATCAAAAAGTCGATTAATGATGTTACATTTCCCTTACTTAAAATTAGTATATCATGCACAAGACATTACAAACATTTAACATATTGCCAGTTACCTTTAAAAAGGTTTCTTTTGAGATAAATTTGCAATGAAATGTAATAAATTTGAGGATATTATTTGATATGTTCTGATAGATACATTGTCCTCTATAATTCAAACCCTATCAAGATACAGAACATGACGGTCACCCTGGAAAGGGCCCTTATGCCCTCTGGTATATTCTTAACCTTTCACTCATCAAATGGAATTACTATTCTTATTTTTTCATGAGAACTTAGATTTGGTTTGTTTTCAAACTTTAGATAAATAAGGTTTTAGAGCATATTCCCTTTTGGTGCAGTGCTACACTCAGCATAATGTTTGTTGAGTTTTACCCATGTTGTTGAATGTATCAGTGGCTTCTTCTGATTGCAGTCATTACACATTGTATGAACGCACCAAACTTTCCATACATACTCTTCTATTGATGGATATTCTCTCCACAGGTGTGCCAGTTTTGGACTGATATGAACAAACTGTAATGAACATTCTTGTAGAAATCTTTCTGTGTGGCTCCATGCCTTCATGTCTTTGGTATAAATTCTTGGAAAGGAATTTTCTGGGATATGGCATAGGTGTGTCTCCTTTGTCCCCCTCAAACCCACGTAGGGGTGATGTGGCACAGAGTGACAGTGCCAGGCTGAGGGATACAAGCTTCAGAAACTTCCTGTCAGCCACCCCCAGCTGTAGAAAGGGTTTAATAAACCTGCTAGTAAACCTGCTGAAACCTTACCCCTGAGGGAGGCATTATTTAAAAGCAAATCTCTGAGGAGAGGAGGGAGACTTTACTATCTTGGGGTATTTCTAAGGAGGGAGATGTTCTCTATTTTATTTTATCCTGGTCAGGGAACAAATCTGCCCTCTGATCTGGACAGCTATGTTAACTCTAGATACTCTGAGGCATGTGGAAATGCCACAAAGAATTGTCTCTGAACAAATCCACTTCACCTAGTAGACTGGCTAATTCCACATGGAGACACCAAACTACCAGTCACTTCAATGATTCTGACCAGTGGGGATGGGACCAAATCCATCTGATTTGTTTCTTGTATCATTTAACTTAGTTCATAAACCATAAATACAGTCGGTCTCTGATGACCACTCCTAATCTGCAGTTTACCATATGTCGTGGATCCTGGCCTGCAGAAATCTATATGCTGAGGCTGACATGTTTATGAATTCACACAGAGTTTATAAATGACTAGAAGAACTGGGACTACGCGACCCCCCTCTGATCACAGAGAGAGGCCTCCAGCGCAGCCCTGACAGGCTTTTATTGTTTTTCCTGGGTATATTACATCAGAATGGTCTTCATTAACTATGCATAGATTGTAGATTCGCTTTAGGTGGTAGACAGCCAGGAAAGCACTTTAAAGGAGAGGTATGCAAATAGAAAGACAAGAGGTTTGGGCTGAATTCAAAAGGATTAGCAGCACTGGTCTAAGGAAGCTAGATAAGCATTAGCATATGTTCTTTTGATCCGGGGAGAGAGAGGTTTTAGCATGAGCAAGCTTTAATTCTAAGAAATAGGCTATCCTGATTCCCCACAGGAAATCCCACTGTCACACACACGTGGGGCCTGCTTGCCATCCCATGTTCCACTGGGGTTTTCTCTTAGACTTAAATCGTTACAGCTACATTTCCCACGGTGAGAGGCATGGATTCCCCTTTAACCATGTTTGCATGAGGGAGGGAAGTGAGTGCCTGGCTTTCATTTGAATATCTTCTCAAGGGCACACACAGTGACCCTGGAAGAAATGCATCTACAGTTACTGAGGTCCCTTAATGGGACGTACACCAGCCAGGGGGAAGATGGACAGAGCCCCCAGTGTGGGCTCTGGCTGCAAGCTTTATAGCTCCCTGTTCCATTCAACGTGTCCAGTCCTTGATATTTAGGGAGGTTCTGTACGACTGTACAAATGCAGGGGCCAGACCCCATTTTCTCACATCTGAATGGCAGACTCAGCATCTCCATGGTGGGAGAGTGGGAGTGTGCACATGGTCCTGGAAGAAGGATTCAAGACACTTCTGAAAGACAGATATTATTAGTGCCTCTCCCTCCCTTGTATGTCTTAAGGAGTATGGTGCTCTGTCCTCAGTTGAGTGGATCTTTGCTCTTCCTTCACTGCCACAAAACAATGCGTGTACCATCCCAGTGGCTGTAATTTCATCTTTCTTTCCCAATCATCTTTATTTGTCACTCAGAGCTCTTGTCCAGAAGAATCATATACAAGCAGGAAAAGGCATTTTCATTCAATGTAACCAGAATTAAATGTGACCCCCGCCTAGGCATTCTAATGCTAGTTGAAGATGTTGTCCCCAGGGATGGTCAGGACAGAATCCTGAATTTTTAACACTGGTTTATGTAACAGTATTCATCCCTTACTGCTTTTGTTCTGATCTTGATGCAGGAAGGAGTTGATCTTTTTCTGGGAACAAAGAGCCTTACTGAGGTGTGTGGACAGGAGGAGATGAGGGAGGTTGAGTCAGACGATCAGCACAGTTGGGAGCAGCTTTTGATAAAGGGCACACCATTGTCAGGCTCAGGTAATCCAGCCAGGGAGGCTCACGACACCTGCGAGTTCCTAGAGTCACAATGGTGTGGCCAGAATCAGCTGGTCTGGAAGTTGAAGTGTGGACTGTGTTGATACACCACCCACAGCCCCAAGGCAAGTTTGAGGTCTGATCAGTGTGTCAAGAGCAGGCAGAGCACAGCCCCTTGTGATGTGGCTCCCTGATCATGGGACAAACGGGTCGACTTTGGCAGGACTCATGAACTAGGCCTGCAGCTGTAGCCCTGCAGCACAATCATGGTGTCAACCTCTGTCAGCAGAGAGCAGGTACTTGGGCATTTCCATGAGGGGGTCAGACTGGTCAGTCAGTACCATGGGTTTATTTCTGCAGTCACGGCCCAAGAGATAAGTGTGTTAACTTCACCAGCCTATACTTTTCCACTTGACCAACAGTGCAGGTAGGCCATGTGCAGAAGCCTAGTTGTCTGAGTTCTGCCAGCCAGAGGAGTGACCAAATTTGCTTTTGCTTCTGCAAAACTAGCTCTGATACAGCCCAGCGGACAGCAGCTGTCAGCTTGCCAAGCATTAGGGGGCCAGGCCTATGCCACCTGGGCATCTTGCTGAATTGAGGACCCTGCAAGGCCAATGTTTGCTGCAGGCTGGGTAGGAGAATAGAAAGCCCAGGTGCCCTAGGGGTAATTTCCCTGCATTCTTGGCTCTCCCATTTCCACTTGAAGAGCAAGGCTTTCAGGCCCGTCCTGCCTTGTGAGTCCTGGAGCTGAGTTGACCCACCTCAACATGGGAATTTCAGGCGAATCACAGGCCTCCCTCCATGGGTTGAGGCTTCACTTTCAGCAGGAAAAATCTAATAGCTGGCTGTTTTGATATTCATAATAATAACAAGATATAATTGGTATTCACCCAGCACCAATGGTCTTCTCACATTCACATGTTTTCATACCGTTCACAAGAAAGCAAAAACAACCGCACACAAACTCACTGTGGGTCTTTGAGTTCTCCAGGAGCTTCAGGAACTAGATTAAATATAAGTGAGAGGATCTGTTTCATACCTGCAAGAGCTCAGAGACTATTTCATGAAAACACTCCACATGGAAGTTGAGACTGTGTCCTTGACTTCTAGCCTAGTATGTTATCCATGAGATTATGCAGGAATATAAGAAGTATGCTTTCTTATTGCACATTTGAATCGACACTTGAAAAGGGAACATGTTGCTACATAACCACAATTATTATTCAGTCTAAGGTACCAGCAGTTTATTTTCTAACTTAAAAAAAATTCTAATAAAAGTCATCTCTTATTGTCTCCCAAGTCCTTGAAGTGTAAACTATAACTCTATAATCAACCTCATGCAGCTACACTGGTAGTTAAGAATTTTTCCTCATTCTTGTGGATCAAAGTCTGAAAAAAAGTACTCGAACACCACTGACCAACAAGGCTTTGAGAATTAAATATTGATAGCTCTGAAAAACTAACTTTATTCTCTTCTTTTCTGAAGGAAAAAGGAGAGGACATTCCTGGACAAGATACAGAAGGAAACAGCAGAGAAACATACATCAAAGAGGTAAGCAGGCAAAGAAAATTTTTACTTTTTACTCTCTTCTTTTATAGAAGTATTATCAAACATATTGTTTACTTTTGATGTGTCACCAGTTCCCCAGTGAAACCCAGAGTCATCGTCTGTGAAGCTTTGCCATTTATTACAATACGTGTAACAGTTAGAGTCTCAGTGAGAGCACAGAGAGGAAGTGGGGTTCTGCCAGGGGGAGACTGTCGCTTTGGCAAAGGCAGGCCCATGACAAACAGCACAGGCCACAACAGTCAGTCCTAAGTGTGAATGGTGTCCCGCATGTGAATGGAGCGTGGAGTTCATCCTCCAAGCAGAGACGAAAAAGGGGACATATGATCAATTACATGGTAACAGTTGACCTCAGATTATGTGTTAAACAAATTTTGTTTTTCACAAATTGAAAGATGTCAAGTGTTTTTGTGAAGTTTTTGAAGTGGGATTTAGACTAAGTGTGACCAAATATCTTTGTACACATCGGCCACTGTTTAATGGATCCAAACCCATTCGTTGGTCTTGGGACCAGCTTGGATAGGGCACATACCAGGTCTATGCCTCCTTCCATTTGCTTGGATCACTTCTAGCATTCAAGAAGCACAGGAGAATCAGGACCAAGTGTGTGTGAGATAAGAGGTTTTATAACAGACAAGAGAGTGAGAGTAAATAAAGTAATAAAAGAATAAGGACCTTCACAGAATATATACTAAATGTTGCATCTGCAAAGTAAATGTCTAACTATTTGGTACCTAACTGCATACAAACACTTAAATAATCAGATAAATTCAGGAATAAGAGCTCATGAAACATGTCAGAGCCCCAGTTGTTGTTAGGACAGGTTCACTTGGCAGTGGGTCAGGAAGATAACCTGAATTTGGCACAAGAGGCTGGAGAATTACACCTGTTGGTCCAAGGGTCCCACAGGACACTCCAGCAAGGGTCTTCAAGATGATCTTGGTGGGAACTCCATTTTAAAGGGACAGCCCCTATGCAACACCTGAAGCTAAAAGCAGGATTTATTGCTCAGTAAGCAAGATGCATGGTGGGAGGAGACAGTGTATTTACTGGACACAATTAAAAAAACAACAACACAACAACAAGCCAGAAACTGCTGACTTTGTAAAGAGTTTTGGGAAGTATGTGTTTCAGGTACTGGCTGCAGACTTTCAGAAACAGGAGTGATTGTGAACAGGTTACATTTAGCCACAGATGTAGGTTTTCTGGAGTGTGGTTGCTGCTGATTGCTGATTTTCAGAAGTGTATGGCTGCAGCTGATTAGCTGGCTTTAAATGTGGTTAGTGATGTAAGTAGGCATTGGCCAATTGTGACGAGTTCAAAAGTCGTCTGGAGGGGGATGATAGGCGATAATAGGGGAAGGGCCGTCAAGCAACGTGTATAAAGGACACATGTTCAAAGCCAATGTGGTTAGTTTCGAGGGTGGGAGGCAGGGAAGGATGGCATGGGTCGGGGCATGGTAGGGTGAAAATGGAGACAACTGTACTTGAACAACAATAAAAAAAGTGGTCTTGTACTTAATTTTACCATTTTCAAAGAATATTTTTTTTTCCTGGACGAATACAATCTTTTCATTTTATTCTTAGGGCTACCTGTAGAAAAATAAAAGTAGAGGAAGCAGAATGAAGTACAAAAGATGGGGAAAGCATGGCTCGGTAGGATCTCAGGTGTGATTATTGGAGGAGGTAGATTTTTTTTTTGAGGAAACAGTTCATCTGAACTCAGAATATCAGTATGCCACATAAGAGCACCAGGAATTCTTCCCTAATCACTGCCTCAGGATCCATGGACACTAACTTTCTTGTTTCTGTTTAGTAGCTGGTGAACTAGAAGCTCCCCAAATGAGTGGAGAAGGAGAATCTGAATAGCTTTCCTGTAGCCTACTACCCTGAAAGACTAGGTGAACTTGACTTAAAGAAACAGTTATGATAAAGAGAAAAAGACAAGACAGAGAGGGAAAAAAGGAGATTTAAGGGGGACTTGGATATAGAGAGGATTAATATTATATTTCAGAGGAAGAAGTAGCAAAACAAAATCCCCAAGGGTACCAAAATAGGACCATTAGGGCATATGAGAAGAGTTTTCATAAATTATGATTTTGCCCAGGATCAGAGCTACCAGCACGTGGAAACGAGAGGTGTTCCTGCATTATGTGCTTCTCAAAAGATGTGCCAGGAGGTGTGGAGCCAAGCAGTGGAAGGGGTCAAGGTAAGATGCTGCACATGGATCATGGCGTGAGGGTGGGTCCATAGTTACCCAGGACCCCAGGTAGAGTGCGACAGGCAGTTCAGTCCATCTCACTTTGCTGTTCTCTGCCTTTTCTTGATGTGACCCTTTGGGGAAGAGCAGGGAGGCGAGAGATCATTATAAAGTCATGTTTAACAGGACAAACCCTGTCCATTATACATGAATAATGTTGTAGAAATACACTCTTAAAATGGCAGTTTGCGGCATTGCTCTATTAGTAATAATACCTTGAATTTATATAGTTATTTCCGTTGCTGTCACACCCAATATCTACGGAATCCAAGAAAACAAGGTGTACTTCTGCTAGTAGATGTGTCATTTTTTCACAACCTTACAAAAACCTTAGAGACAACTGATCCTGCCATTTAATTGTCAGGAGGGGAGACTTCCAATCAACTGCTCTTAACCCAGCATGTGTATTTGGTGGATGTCCTCCGCATGTCACAAATTTATGTAGTATTTTCCTATAAACTTTTTGCCATAAATGTTATTTAGTTCTCACAAAAATCTTAAGGCCTAGACAGGATAGGACACTTGTTCCTAATCATGAGTGAATTGAAGTATGTAGGTATTTAAGAGATTTTTTTTTTAAGTCCCATTGAGTACAAAAAAAAAAAAAAAGGAAGACCCAGGGCTCATCCTGGATTCATATTTTTCAGTTCAGGAGATTTTTAGTTCCTTTATAAGGAAGAGAAAAAAGGTAACCCAAACAAGTTTATAAACTCAAACCTTTGGTAGTATGAATCATCCTAGAACTGGTAACATTTAGCTATTAATTTCTGTTTCCTTACATTCAACTTCTTCTTCCTAGATCCGGTGGATCTTGGAAACAATTCTACTTTGGGAAAACTCAAGAGGAAAATAAGTAAGAGTGCATAAGATTTTACTTGATTTTGATGTTGAAATGAGGTTATTAATGCCAAAGTTTCATTATTACCATGATAAGTGAAAATAACATGATGGTTCCACAAAAAATGTTCATATGCTAATCTCCGGAACCTGTAATGCATTTTCTTCGGTGGCAAAAGGGATTCTACAGATATAATAAAGCTAGGGGCCTTGAAAGGGGAATTTACTTTAGATATCTTTGTGCCACCAATATAATCGATTGGCCTTAAAAACTTGAGAATAGTTTCTTGATGTGGAGAGAGAGGGAAGTGACTTTGGGAAATCCAGAGAACTGCAATATTGCTGTCTTTGAAGATGGAGAAAATGAACAAAGATATGGGCGACTTGTAGAAACTGGAAAAGTCATGGAAATAATAGCTTCTCCACAGCCTTCAAAAAGGAATAAAGACCTGCTGAAACCTTCATTTTAGCCCAGAGAGAGAGACTTGTCTGACTTCTAACCAATGTATCTGTAAGACAGTAAGTTTGGATTGCTTTTAGCCACCACATTTGTGTTCATTCGTTGTGGCAGCTACAGAAGAGCAATACGGATTTTGGTTGTTTGATGTGGGTGGGGCTGTAATGCTTTCCTATAAAAGTGCAAGTGGCTTAGCAATTGGGCATTGGGAAACTTTTTAGGTAGAATGATAGAAATTGTTTACATGGCCTGGAATAGTTTGTTAGTAGAAATGTGGGTGCTAAAGACAGAAATCCTGACAGAAAGCTTAGTGAAGTTTATTTTTATAGACATCTGGCAATCAGACCTTTCTGGGCATATCCGAGGAGATTTCTAAACCAAATGATGAAGGTGAAGCTGGTTTTATTTTACTGCTTAGAGCAAAATGTGAGAGGAAAGAGATATATCGAGGGAAGAAATGCTCAACAAATGAACTCAGGACTTGATGGTTTGGAAAATTCGCAGCCTCTGCAGATTGCAAAGATGCTAAAATTAGGAAATCCACTGCCAGGGCATTGTTCTATAGAATAAGAATCCGGCCTAATGACTTTTTGCTGATGCCTCAGAAGTAGCAAAAGATCAGTGTTCGGTCACATAAAAGGCTCTTGGAAGAGTTTAAGCGTGCGAGTCACAGATCCCCTTAAGCCATCTCAGCAGAAGTAATACTCAGATATATAATTATATACAAAAGATATGTGGAGGAGATTTTTTAAAGAAATAAATCTGTGCCCCGACCAGCAGGGCAGTCAACTGGGGTAGACCTGTTAGTGAAGGAGTGAGAGGGACAGGAGGCGCGAAGAATGGCAGCAAGACAGGATTCTGATCAAGCTGCAAATTTTATTTGAGGATCGCGGGTATATATACTGGTTGGCTGAGGGGCGTTGCTGGAGAAGCTCGGTGGAGTCGTGGGTCTTACTGATTGGT